>JAGVSQ010015330.1:0-10200 GCA_022683975.1 Rhyacophila evoluta
GGTCGCTAACAGTGATCTCACATATGGAAGTTTACCAGCTTTAAATAATTTAGAACACTATTTATTATCAGGCTACTAAAATTGAAGAGGAGGTAAAAAAATAAATGATGGAAACTCAATGTTGTGTGAAATAATACATATTTTGTGTCACTGACCTGAATAAAGCAAACTTGTTTTGATAGTATAAATAATTTTGAAGATACTCTCAGGGTGGTATGTCCCAAGAGGAGGTAAATAAAAGACAAATGCGTGTGGTGGGAACTTCATGTTTGTTCACGGCCCTCGTGCTTGAAACTGTGAATAGTAAGCCGCGTTCTAGAATCACGTGTGTAGAGAAAATATATCAAGCGAGTTACATAAACAATTCAGGCACTATCTGTCCTTATGCAGTAAGATAGGAAACTCTAGCGGAACCTTTGATACTGAAAAAACCATAATGTTTTTCCTTGCGTTCAGGCATCGGTAATGTCTGAGAGTTAATTAATCTTTTATCTGTGATTGTAAAATGCATGGGTTTTTCAACCATTTCCGAAACATATAGATTTCAATGACGTGAATACTCATTTTGATAGATATTTTTTTTTCGCGAAGTTTGATTGACAGGTTATTATTGATTCTGTTTTAACAATAGACCATGTTATACAATTTCTGAATTATACTGAATTGTAAACTTACTGCTTCAAAAAAGCTCTTCAATCAATGCAATGCTTTGCTTTTCAAATATCGTTTGTTACTTTTTTATAGTATATCCACTCCAATAGTGAGCATAGAAAGCATATTAATCTCTACAATGTTAATATATCTGCTCCAAAAGTGGAATATATGGATCTCTTCCTCATAGGCTACACGAGAATTGGTTGTCAGACAATTGTTGAACTCATTGGAAATCTAGTCCTGCATTTTTTTTAATGCAGCAGATGAGGGAATCGACCTCATTTTCCCCGGATGTGATATACACCTTTTGGCTACTATAGAGACAAAGGAGGTAATTTACTGAATGCAAACAACTCAAATATAAATCGACTGTCAAAAGAAAAAGGACGTAACCCTCAATTTTTCAAAATATTTTTTATTAGAAAATTAGAATTTATGCAACTCAATATGTAGATTTCAATAAAGTAAATACTCATTTTGATACATGTTTTTTTTTACAAAGTTTTAAATTCATTTTGTAATATTAATAATGTCGCTGCAACACATAACTTCTATAACAGGTCAAGTCTCATTAAGAACTAAATCAATGGTATGACATATAATTTATTAAATATTCTTCGTCTATATACATCTGGAACTTGTATAATACTGTAGTTTTACAACATAGTTTCGATATAACAAGCTTGATGAATTGTGAGATATTTTTGTATAACACAGTTTCAGAAAATTTTTACAATTAAAAATTAATTAAAATATCAGATTCGACTCCAAGTTCTTAAAAACAGTAATATCATATCGAATGTGGAAAGGAAAAATGACATAACATACACTGAACAAGTTTTACAGGAGGTACGAAAACGTTTATTTAATGATTTTGAGCCAAAGTCGAAACATTACATAGGCACAACCTTAAAGTGCATGAAGATTAAATCGTGTTTTTTTTACGCAGTATGATATTAATTTAACAAGCTACTTTTAAAAATCAGTAAAATTAATTAGGTGGAACTCCTTTTTCCTGGTCAATAATTTCACAGGCCATATTTTTTCAATCTTAAAAGCTAAATTTATACACTAATTCAGCGTTTTTAGTGTATATTCTTTTGATAGAACTTGTATTAAGTTTTATATATTCTGATTATCAAATAAAAGCCATTTATAAAAATTGTGCGCCACATTCTTTGTCTTTTCTACAGTTGATATTATACTGGATATGTTTTTTATATAATCATTTTATTCTTTTTTATGACATTGTTGCTTGAGTATTTTTTTTTTTATATTGCTATAAACCAAACATGGTTCTATACACATTTGAAAGCCACTTTTCAGGAAGGCATTTTTGAAATATTTTATTTTATTAATCTTTAATAACAAAATTACTTCAATAAGAGGTGCACCGCAGTGAGATAAGTTCTATTGCCACCACTAGTATAAACAATCATTTATTTTATAAGCTATCTGACCGTTTAATTAAACCATACACCGAGTGCCCACATTTCCTGAAATAAGTTTGATACTCATGAGCGTGTAATTACTAAGTATTATTATGGCAGTGGGTCGACTAAGCTTTTGGAAATTTATGAATTTAATCAGGGGTCCTTACATCCTTGACTGTGGTAGATATTAATATGGTGTATACTCACTCAACCTCTTCAGAAACTGCGAGAGTTAATGATTTTTTGTATTATCATAAAGCTCCCGTTTTACTGCCGCACTGCGAGCTTGGGAGATGCTACTTAAAACGTTTCGAATGGGTCATATTAGCGGTTATATTGCCTCTATAGAGTGGTTGTTTCCTTCAACGTAAAAACTTAGAACGAAAATAAGAGACGAAATAAGTGCGTGCTTTATACAGTATATTATAATAAAATTGTATTTAAGCTTTTGACTTTATCGAGCTTAATGATAACTTTTATTTTTTTAGCTTAAATTAGATTTTTAAGTGTATATTAAAACTAAACCAAAACTGTAATAAATAAAAATCCTGTCGTAAGGTAGTTAATATTAGATGTTTTATATAATATTGGACTCATATGCAACGTTCCCTCTAAGGTGTGCGCATGTGCAGCCGCACGTCTGTTGAAAATTTCCCGCACACATGTCTTGATCCCCCGCACACATTTCAAAGAAAGGAATTTGTAACCATATTTTTGTTTTGTGTAATAATTTTTTTTTTTTGATATTTTATGATAAGGTTTATATTTATAAGGTTTATCTGCCGCTCTGGCTAATATTGGTCTTTATGCACCTGATAACTACCTAAGAAATCGGGAACATCAACTCTTTTTCATTCCTTATATCTCTGATCATTTGTATTATATCCTAGATATATAAAACCTTCGTTGAGTAGTTCAATAAATTAAAGCTATACTACCTAATGTCCCTACCACCCACCCGCTCCGTCCTTACACCTGGTCTTAATCAGGCGTATTCCGGAGCTTTGATATCGAGAAGTGATCTTCTTTATTTTACGGGAATTTCTAGAAATAACTATAAATTACTCAAGACAGGTTGCCACGCACTCAAGTGTGCTGAAGTTACAAGAAATATAATGAAAAAACAATGGCGACTTATTTGGTCAAGCAATTTATATGAAGAAATCATCACGCTAGCCGTATGACAATTTTTTTAACAGTAATGAAATTTTTCCTTGTGGTAACCAAGTCAGATGGCTTGATGGATCCAACAGCTCGTTGGACCAACTTGAGTAACTCTTCCCTATAAGTACACATTCTAGGACATTCCCACATAATGTGATTAGCAAACCTATACTATTGTAAAATTTTCAAACTTTGAATTGTTGATTTGAACTCTGTTTATAATTTATATAAAGCCTTGCTGCATGGTGGTGGATATTTTATTGAAAACTGTGTGATAAAACTTTTTTTTTGATTGGATCTTTAATTCTCAAAGATAAGTTCTTCGATCAATTTAAAGAAAATATATATTTTGATAGGAAAAAAATATGATTAGAAGTGAAAAATGAGAGGTCAGAGAACTTAATTGAATTGTCTGGACATTACAAAAGAGTAAATGATATCGAAGAAGGTGAAACAGAAAATAAATCCTTTGAAAATATACAGCACTAAAGACATCTTCTAGATCTGACTAGTGTTGTGTTTATTGGTGAATATAATAATAAAAAATATATCCCTAATATAATGAGTGTTAAATTATTTTATTTGAAGTGTAACCGGGTAAGTAGGCAGAGTCTTTGTTGAAAAGTTTTCAGTGTTTATAAGTCAGCCTAATGAAACAAAAGCTCTTCTAGACGTTGAAGTACAATAGCCATGATTAATATCGTTTTAAATCACAAAGCCTTATAGTATACAGAATGATGACTGTAAACACAATCTGGTGGATTTAATTCATCACCGGATAAGCAAGAGTGTTTTCGCCTTGCAATCTTGTCCTTTCTGTTAATGTTCAACTATGTATTGTCACACTTGATATTCTATGAGACGAATACAAGTTGTTGATTCTGGTTTGAAAGTAGGCCTTGCAATACAAAAGATGAATATTATACTGAAATGTGAATCTACTGTTTTGAAAAAGCTTTTCAATTAATATAATGGCTTTATTTCGTATGTTATTTTTTTATGGCATGTCGGCAAAAGTGAGTATAAAAAGCACATTGATCTATACAGTGTAAAGATGTTTCCTCCGAAAGAGAGATATATAGATCTCCGAATTATGTCTAGATCGATTTTTTTCACGAAAATTGGCTGTCGGATAATTGCACAGCTCAATGGATATCTAGTTCTGCATTTTTTAAATACAGTAGATGAGGGTAGCGTAGTTGATAGCGTGCGCGCCTAGTGATCCGTTGAATGCGAGTTTAAATCCCCATCCGTCAGATTTTAAAATTTTGAACAATGCAGGACTGGATGCTCATTGGGTTGAGTAATTGTCGGACAAATAATTCTCATGAAAAATAATCTGCCAAGACGTCTTCACATTGCGAAGATTCATATACTCCTCTTTTGGAGTGGATATATTTACGCTGTGTAGATCCATATGCTCCATGTTGGGAGCGAACATGGTATAAAAAGATGAAGAAATCGACCCCGTTTTCCCCAGATGCAATACACACACCACGCTAACCTCTAGGCTTCTATAAAGACATAATTTACTGAATGCAAATAATTCAAATATACATCGACCGTGGAAAGAAAAAGGGATGTAAGTTTCAATTTTTCAAAAAAGCTTTTTTTAAATAATCAGAATATATGCAACTATGTAAAATATGTAATAATCAAAAGTCTCTGTGAGTAAAATATGACCAACGATTTACCGGACACCGTACAGTATTTTTTTTACTGTAATAAAAAATCATAATTGTAGAGTTGGTGAATTTTCCGTTCGATGAATTGCAGCACGATGAACTTTGCAATTGGAAAATTGTAATTGGTGAGCTTTCCGGAAGCCGTTAAATTCAGATACTAATTCGCCATTTGCATCTAGTATTCGTTCGAAGAAACGTGTATTAAGTTGTATAGATTGTGATTATGGAAAAAAAAGCTTTTGAAGCTAAAAAACTGAAGGCTACATCCTTTTCTTTTCTATATTCGATATATATATGGATTCGATATAGCTGATGTAGGATGAGTATGAATAAAAGTGATTTTTTTTCATATAAAACTTTCGGAAAATGGGTGAATTTACTGGAACATACAGTCCATTTATAAAAAAATATACTAATTTTATCGCCTCGAACATACTTGATTTCATTTCTCGTAAATTTGTCAAAGTCACACCACGTGATATTTTACAAGCAATTAAGCATTGACACAACCTGCTGTAGTCGTTTCCCTAACATTTTACACTGAACAAACAGTGTTTTTAAAACTTTTCTCCTCTTATCACCATGACAGAATGTTGTGCAGATGTATACATGAAATTTCACTTAACATCTTTAAAAGAACAACGCAACTGTATAAATCTACTGTTTTAAAATATATTTGTAATGTATAGCAGCGCTTTTAAATAGTCAAATATACTTTATTCCCCTCCTCTAACCACCTCGTATCCATAAACATTATGCAGATGTATACTTTGGTGTAGCAAAATAAACTCACCAAAGTACCAGAAGTGTACCAAGATCAACATTCAAAACTCTTGGTTGGAATGCACTAAAGTGTGCGTCATTTCTATTGCAGCAAATTTGCCCTGTTAATATCTAGCCTTGTTGATAAAAACTAGAAAGTTATCCTTCCTAGAAACCAAGTTGCAATGGCTGACAGTTCCGACAAATGGTTTGAACTTAAAAGCTCTTTCTTGCAATCGATATATGGGGATATTCCTAGATGATGTGATTGGCACTTTGCAGTTTGTCAAATAAACAAGTAGAAGATTCTATAGAATCTTATAAGATTGAATAAAATTAACTATATAAATCGTGACATAAATGGAGATCAAAGTTAAAAACTAATTAGACAATATCATTGAACCACGTGAAGACTAAAACTAGTGTTTTATTTACCCAATCTGATAATAGTTTAATAAGTTGTTGAATTAAAAACCACAAAATTTAGTGCGGTAGAAGTTATTTTTTTTTTGGTTACAAGTTTTACGGCCATTTTTAAGTCTAAAAGCTTAATTTAGTTACTAGGTTGGAATTTTCAGCCTACATCCTTTTGATAGATCGTGTATCAAGTTGTATACATCGTGGTCTTGTATACGATATTTTTCCTGTGGAGTTGTATACGTTGTTTTTCCTTTCCACGCTCGGTATGATAACGCTGTGGAGTTGTCAAATAAATTTTAAAGCTATATATAAAGTTATCTACATATATGGAATAATGCATTCTGCTTGCTACCATTGTTTCTTAGTGACAAGCAATTAAGTAGATGCATAAAAAAGGAGGATAAAAAGGCATAAAGATCACGCTTTTTTACAAACGCATGAGGACTATTTTTGTATTGTAAAGAGATAAGTGCCGCATTTTTTTCAGTTCACTGTTCTAGCATATATAAAATTGAGTTTAATTTTTTCGTCGTATACCTAACATTAACTACTGAGAATGAATGATGAAATTTACGTGCACATGTATATCGATAGGGAAAACAAGTGCCAGTATAAAAAGTCAGTAGAATAATTGTTAACCTTTTAAATACCGGGAGATATTCGTATGGCGGAACCCGGACGGCTAGCAACTTTTGGTTGCCCAACGAAGCTCTTTTTAAAATCAATATAATGTCAATAATTCTTGACAATGTGTCGCGTTTTTATATTTCAACATAATTGCAAGAGATGTTACTGTAGTTTTAGAATAGTAGATTATTTAAAACAGTTTAATTTGACTGGATATTGAGTGATAAATTACAGCGCGTATATGCGCTCATTTTTTATGGCTGGCCTGTCATGTGTGGAATTATAAAGCGCGTTATTGCGTTCATGGCATGGAATCTGTTAATAAAGTAATTTTGAATGAAATAAATTAAAAATAGCCTAAAACAAATATTTTACTATTATCAGTTGCAAGTTAGTTTACTTGATTTGCGTTATGTTAGGTTGAGTTTAGTTGTATGAGGTTAGGTTAGAATGCGTAAAGCTGGTTTGATTACATTAGGTTAAGTTGAATTTGATAAGGTCAGGTTTAATAAGGTTACTTTAGGTATAGTAATGTATATTTAAGTTTAAGGTCAAATGATAAATGATAAAATGGGATTAAGTAATATTAAGTTAGCTTTAATTATATTGTATACATAATTATATTTAACAGTTTATTTATAGAGCGTTAGTTAACTTTTTTATGTAAATCGTTGTCAAAATTATAGGAACATGTAACTCGAGTTTTTAGTTTTAGTCGCTTTATAAAGTATATATTTTTTGACAATATCTTGTATTATTGGCACGTTTTAACATTAATACATAATTTGAACACGTCTTATAAACATTTGATACGAGAGATTGCAAAAAATATAACTATACTGTAAAAAGTGACTTAAGCTAGCAAATCGTGTTCCTGCAATATTGACGACGAAATGTATTTTGTGCTATAAAACTTTCTTTTTGTAAAGATCCAGAAGAAAAAAGACGGTATGAATTTTTAAGAACCGCTGATTTATACAGTAGTCCCATGGTATATCCGCTCGCTCGATTGAGCGAATGACACGTAAGAGGGTGTTCTCACTAACGACAATCTCTCGACAGATGTCCCGCAAACAAATGGAACGTGTTTTACGTTCCCCAGAGGTGGTTATTTCTCGCTGACATCAAATTCCTCTCTACCACCATCTTAGTTCGGATGCCTCCGTGATGGAATTTGACTTCATTCACGTGCGGTTGGGCGGATCACGTTAAAAAAACCCCCGATAGGATTAGCGAGTCGGGGATATTGGCACGCCTAATGGGAAGATATTTCTTGGAATATCATTCCGGCTCAGTGATTATTGATTTAGAATTTCTGCCGACGTACGGATTTTAGTAAATTATCTCAGCACAAAAATCCAACATAGTAAAACATAATCGTCTGGTAAAATAAATTATTATATTGAATGAATATTCGTTTAAAAAAATCTAATCGTCGTTTTTGCTACTAACGACAAATGCTAAAAACGGTAGTTTCGTATATTGAAGTAAATTAATATTTTCGACTGATGGTGCGTGATGGAAATTGATTTTAAATTCTAAATTATTTGGTTTTGTAAAATTATTAAGATTAATTCTACTGGTGAATTGGTATTTAAGATAGTTTTATTGTCATATCATTTACAAGGTATGATAATATTTGAATGCTACAAAAGATATAGATATTGAAATATATAAAATGTCTCCTAGCGTGGAGCATATGGATCTACACAGTGTGAAGATATCCACTTCGAAAAATGATTATATGAATCCTTGCGATCTGAAAACGTCTTGACAGATTATTTTTTCACAAAAATTGTTTGTCAGAAAATTACTCAACCCAATAGGCATCTAGTCCTGCATTTTCGGATTTTAAAAATTTGTGTGTAATGACTTCTCCTTAAGCAAATGCTCATCTAGTTGCGTTATATAAACTGTTAGAAAAAACATGTAACATACTAGTGTATACTAACATATATGTTCGCTCACTGCCCACATATAATGTAGCCTGAAAATGCCGAAAGGCGAAACCCGGGTCGCTAACAGTGATGTCACATATGGAAGTTTACCAGTTTTAAATAATTAAGAATTTAAAGTCCATATATTTTTAAATAGATAACATTGCACCCAAAAGATTAACACATTATATTCTTAAACAATTTAATGCTAAACGATGAAATATTATTTTGTGTGATAAAGATGAGAAATGCTAACAGCAAATAAATTGTGCTGCAAACTTTGCGTCTGGTTATTTAAAAATATTACTCATAGTAAAATGACGATAGTGGTAGCGTAGCTGGTAGCGTACGCGTCTAGTGATTTGGAAATTGCGAGTTCGATTCCTCGTTTGTCGAATTTTAAAAATACAAGGCTGGATCACCATTGGGTTGAGAACCTGTCTGACAAACAATTCCCGTGAAAAATAATATTCAAGACTTCTTCATGTTGCGGAGATCCATATGCTACACTTTGCGAGTTAACGTGGTATAAGAATAAGAATAAGAAGAAAAATTGTCTGTAAGCTTGATGGACTAAGGAATTCAATGAAAAATATTGACAATACAAGTATATCTCCACATTTTTCGAGTAAAACTTAAAATATTAAACATTTTAAAAATGTGGTATGAAAAGTTAAACATAGAATAATTGTTTTGTTTATCGATGTTTTTACTAGTAAATCCGTATAAAAAAAATAGTTTTGGTTGAATTTTAAGATAAAATAGATTATTTAACACTTTGGCTCCGTTCGTTTTATTATCCCGTGCACACCTGAGGCCGGAGTAGAAACAAAGTACTAGACGTACGGCTGACGCGGGCGGCCGCAAACTCCTAAGCTTACCAACTTAAGATCTTACAATAAATCATTGGTCGTTGGGATTCATCATATACGTGGGCGTATTACGCGGGACAACAGGACCCTATATTCAATTCGTTATTGTTGTTTTTTTAATTACTTGCAATGCTGAGAATTTTACAAATTATTAAACAATAGGCGTTCAAGATATAGCTACTATAAAATATTTAAAAAAAAACACAGAAAATTTTATTATAAAAGAATTTAGGCAATGGCGATGTTTAACGAAATCGCCTCAGTTATTGATATCTTCTACCTAAATGAGAATGAGTTTAATACTGGATTTTTATTGAGTTGAGCATCTATCTTACAACTGATTTTGTTAAAAAAATATTTCTCAATATGAATATAAAGATATTACGGAGATCCATGTATTCCAATCTCGAAGAAAATATTTTCACCCATATGCTCCCAAAAAAAATTATGATAAAAAATAGACTGTTATAGTTATATCCAGAAACAAACTATTAACTACCAAATCTGGTAAACTTATATGCAGTTCTCAACCAATAACATCAAAACTGTTTTTCAAACTTGTTTTCACAATAAGCCAACAGTCTGAAGATTTTTTTATTTAGTTTTTAAAAAGTGATACAAAACAATGTATTATATTTTAATTAAT
>JAGVSQ010015331.1:0-10200 GCA_022683975.1 Rhyacophila evoluta
GAATTTAAAATCAATTTCCATCAAGCACCATCAGTCAAAAATATTAATTAAAATACCATAACCAATAATGAAGTTTATTTTTGATATCCATAATATTTATTTTGGTATAAGTTTTACATGTTTTGTTTGTACACAGTATTGTGCGGAACGTATCCACCATATAAAAAAGCAGTTCGGCTATTTTAAAAGAAAATTATATGAATATCAATAATGAGATCACTTTATCTTGAGAGATTTTCCGCCAGTCATTTAATCTATGGGGCATCCAGTCCGGAAATCGATATCTCACAGCCAGGAAAAATCGAGGAAAACTATCACAAACATTTTAAATTACTGAAGGATAGAAGAAAAGTCATAACATTCATGTTGGTATCGATCATATGTCTTTATTATTTTTTTCGTTATCTTCTCGGCGAAAAACAATGGGCAGTAAATAATTATTTCTTATAGTCATACTTATACTTACACTTATACTCTGTACAGCAAAAACTGTTTTAACGAACGAAGGACACTCATAAACCTTTCTGAATTAATAAATGTATATTTATAAGCGCTATTTCAAATCATAAATATCATAGTAGTAAATTAAGCCTCCTTTAGTGTTATAGTATAACTAAAAAATAAAAGTGTTGGATTCCTAAGTGTTGCTTAACGCAACGGACTTTCAGTTATAATGGTCATCCCCTCACCTGCATTGGTTCGTTATATCGAAGTTTTATTGTGTTTCTATTATTCATGTAATAAAGACGTTTCATTAAACAATGTGATTTTTTCGTTTAAGAAGTAATAGAGTTCGCCAAGTAAATTGGTAATCGCCTTAAAATCAACACGTATCTGAAGTCTTTGTAATTACACTCATTCAGAGGACTTGACCCAGGCAATTCAGATTAGATTGATCCGCTCAATCGTAAAGACGTGTTTCGTTGTCAAGATTACGACCGTATTACACCAAAATATCCAATTTAATTAAACCCAACCTCAAAACTCGTATTGTTTTATTTTTCAAAAGCACAGTTAACTGAAATATAGAGCAATGTTTTTTATACCTGAGATGATGCATAATGTATGATAAAATGACTTGATACTTTTTGTTAAGATTTTGAAAAACTAAATAATCATGTAGCTGGACATAAGTTGAAAACAAGTGTCATAGATTTGTTAATTTTTTCAAGAGGACCAAAAATAATGAAAATGAAATAGTGTGTATCTTTATTTCAAAATAATTTTAATTTTCATTAATTTCCCAATACTTATTTTTTTAAAAGTTGTTTGATCGTTATGAACAATTTAACAAATGTATGATACGTGTTGTCAACTTATGACCTTCGATATTATGTACTATTATAGTTTGAGTTTAAATTGTCAGATGAGCTAACAACGAGCACACTAACAACATAATAAAAATGGTGTACGCAATATTCAGAGTTGATACAATAATTGATATAGGCAATTTAATACGCGTGGAAATATTTTGCTTCCGAACTATTATTAGCTCCTAAGCGATGGTTTGCCGATTACTGTCTTAGAATTATTGACAAAATACTTCTTGAGTTGCAATAATAATCACATGAGATAAATGATAAATCATGGTTTTAATGTAATACGTCAATATGGTTCTAAACCAATTCTTTTTCGAGTACGGTCTAATCCTGAATGAGTGATAGTTTAAGCCATAAAACGTTCCCATAAATCCATAGAGAGTATCAGCTTTTAACAATAATATGATAAATCATATAATTAATTACACCTAACCAATTTAGTTTACAAGTGTGAAATCACAATAACGATAAGGCATTCATTGAGTAGAATAAAGTTACTTTTATATGTATTACCAACAACGGCTTAAAAACAAATTAAAGGCAGAAACTTTAGACAAAGATTTCATACAAAATTGCAATAATAGTAAATATTCATCAAGCGATAGCAAAATTGCAAAAAAAAAAACAGTTTGAAATTGGGTAGGCGAATTGTGTAGAATTAGCTTGACTGGACAATATTCAAGAAATTGGAACATTTCTTGAAATTTTTTCTTTCATTTTTAATGAAATTTAGTATCATCCTTCATACTGTACTCTGACGTTCCGGTGTAATATGGTTATCATTTGAATTTTCCGACCAAGGAAACCATGACCTAGTTCAGCTTTATGCGTTTGGTTAAGGATCCGTGCCTAGTCCGCCCACTTTCTCCGACACTTGCACACGTCGGGTGATGCCGCTGTGTGCCTACATCCTCCTCCACACTCGTGCCACGTCCTGATGAAGGTTAGGCAAAAGGAAAAATGTAGGAAAATGGCTTCGGGGATGAATGCGCATGCGTTTATCGATCACCGCTACTCAAGGGACAGGCTCGCCGTGATTACAAAGTGAACCAATGAATATAAAAAACTAAATATTGTAAATTACTATCATAATAATATATCAACATGTACTTGTTTTAAGTTGTGCTGTGGCCCATTAAAGTCTACAATAACTGCATAATCAACATCCAAGAATCTCTATGAAGATTTCTTTCTCTACCTAGTCAGTTATAATCAGTTTCTAGGTACCCTTATTTACGCCATTCACTTATCTCTTACAGATTTTGTCAAAGGGTCGCGTGTCAAATGAGGTTTCATAATTAATCTAATAAAAAGCTTCCCCCAATTGAGTGATATGACTTACAAATCTGAGTCTTGCCTAATACACACTTATTATATTTGGCGTACACGGAAGATGCTGAAATAGTACTACAGATTATGATTTGTGGCTATCTTTCACCTATCCAAGTATTTTTTTTGATACGTGACGGCTCCAAAACTGTAGCATATTGTCCTACATAGTGTAACTATATTCGCTCTGAAAGTGGAACTCCTCGTTGTCAAAATCGTGAGAGACTATTTTTTACAAGAATTGGTTGCCAAGAAACTGTTCTGCATTTTCAGATTTTTAAAAAATCATTATGCACGCACGCTAAACTCTAGACTGCCGGGGAGAAATTTTCAAATACATTACATACAAAAAAATCTATTCTCTGTTAGGCTCTAAATTTATATAAATTCTAAATTTATCATATTATTTTAGTTTATTTTAAAATAAAATTAATATATTTTCGCCATTTCTTCTAGCTCTAATACAATTACCGAAGAAAACTACTCTTGTAGCAATTTTGGAATATACAATAATAAAAAAAATCAACCCATTAAACAACAAATAAACAAATGACTTGTTGGTATGAATAAATTTTGATGGTTCATAATACCGTCAATGCTAAATCTATAGATAATATGTGTGTTTGTGCAAACATGCCTATGTATTGAAACTATTAATATAGCCGCTATAAAAAAAATATGCATAATACGGTATTCAGGTTAAACAGATCCAGCTGAAAAGCCACGATACTCTGCCGAAAAACTTTGTACTTGTCTTGTTTTGATCAATAACAAAGGTAATCTAAAACGAAATATAATTTTAGTATATTTTAAATATATGTGCTTATCCGAAACATTCTAGCGAGCTTTAAAGCTTCGAATGCGACTCAGTTCATTTATATATATATTTCAGAAAGCTTGGTTATAAAGTACGTAAACAGAATTTCCAGTTCGCACAATGTGATATCTGGTTCATAAGTGATGATTATAGTCCTTCTAAAAACAGGGTAAATAGCTTTTTATTTACAAGTGTAATTGAAAAGGGCTGCAAAACACCTTCTCGACGAAAGAGTAACAATGTCACATGGGTAGCAGGATCCGTTTAGTTTTCAAGGGTTGATTTTGTATTGTATAATTATCAATGATAGTTTCGCGAAGGGTATTTTCAAATCGTTAATTGAATTGGCCCGATTTGGTTGCATTTTGTGCACATGGATGCAACAGTCTACATTTTCTCTGCAGTGCTGTTGTTTCGGCTTACTGAATAATTGATTAAACACAGGTGAGTACACTTTTCTACGTTCGTTATTTACTTATAAATTTAAACGTATGTATTTTATAGTTATTCTTATTATTTAAAATGTTGCGTGTTTAAAATTTCAAACAAATATTCTAATTCTTTCGATTCATTTTATATCAACAGCTTAATATGCAATGTTTCAGTCTAGAGCAAAATTACACATGTGCAGTTTAGATTATTTATTCGAAACAAAAATGTAAATAATAAATGTAAAACACGTCTTATTGATTTCAATTTACATTAGAATTACACTTAGAAATTACAAACAACGTCAGTACATGATAATTGATAAAAATATTTCAATCATTATTAATTATTTAATAAATTTATTCGGTGAGGAGTGAAACACATCGTCAGTATGAAAGATGGTTGTATTTTTATAGATATGTAATAAATGCCTGTATTTAAAAAAAATATATGAAATAAGATTGTGTGTTTAGGTACTAAGTATAGTCTTGATGGATATATAAATCAAAAGAATATAGTGGAATTCAGAAATTGTATTGTACTGATATGATTTAAAAGTATTTAAGGATGCATTAATTCCCAATAAAACTTAGGAAAGATCGTAATTATCATGTTAACTATACACCTTCAATAATCATATAATAATTTATTTGTTTGATTTGTAATGATCTTTGTATCATCTATTTGTATACAAAATAGAAAAAAAAATATTGACAGGCAGATTTTTTTTCACAAAGATATATTGTTAGTCAATCACTCAAACCACTGAGTATCTGATTTTTTGTTTATTTAAAAATTATTCTGCAGCTGCGAGATTTGAGCCAGTGACTTTCTGTAGCAAAGCACACGCGCTTATCAACTTGGCCAACAACGTGGCGTTAGTCTACTATTTTTGTCGGATTATATTTATACATTATATTCATATAATTACATATAATGTAATGAAAATAAAACTAGGGCTATAATATTTTGAAACATTTTAAAACAGTTTTCAGCTAAAGATCAATTTTCACAAAGCACAAATCAATTGATGATATTAATTGTTATAACTGAAAATGGTCTCATTATTTTTAATCAGTCATTTGTAAATACTTGTTTTAACAATATTAAAAGATACAATTAAATTTAATAATATGTCTATCATCCTTTTAGTCAAGGTCGTAATATTGACGTTAAATAAATCTTTATATAAAATACGTCCTTCTAGGAAAAAAGGGTCAAGGATTTCCGACTTTCTAGCAATTGCTAATATTTTCCAAAAGAACAGAACTCCTTACATTTAATTCTACTCTTTCACACAAACAACAATATTCATATTACTTTTAATCTTATTACTCCTTTGATACTTTTATTACTGATTTGATCTTTCTCGGTTTGTTATTTTATAGACGTTCCCTGCTTTCTCCATAAACACCAGCCATGTTCCCGCGCCAGTTATCTAGGAATATAAAGAGGCATAAGGAACATGAATCATTCATTCTTTAAATCATCAAACATAAGTTTTTTTTATTTTATACAAAGCATCGTTTTCCCTGCTAGTTTCAGATGAATATTTCTCTCTCTCTGATGTCTTTGTGAGATACTTAAAAAGTCTCAGCTCATTCTATAAATGATTTAATCTGGATCATATTTTTAATTACTTTTTGTTTTTTTTTTCAGAAGAATTTCAAGATGCATTGGATTGTCGGCTTACTGTGCTGGGCAGCAGTTGCCATGACACTGGTGTTTGCAGTATGCAGACTGCTCGGTCTCTGGTCACATGCTTCTTATTGGTTCAGATCCAGCCACGAAGAGAAGGCGAATTTGACCAGATCTGGGATTTACAACGCCAATGGATACTTGGTAAACAAACAGCTCTTATACATGTTTAAAGAACTTTTGCCGCTGTAAGTCTTGGCCTTGATCAAGATATTTCATCAGTATGTCTTTAAGTAATGATGACAGCGCCTGGAAGAATCGAAATCCACGCTAAGCTGAGGCACTAGAGAGGTGGACATTTTTCCTTAATATAACGAAACAGAATTGGATTAAAAATTATAGAATTCACCTGCGTTACTTACCCTTCATTATTCATTGCATCTCCACAACTGTTATGCTGGTCTAACAACCCAATCGTTTTTTAACACAGCTGAACCTGATAATTGTACATCCAGGTATAAAAAACGATAAAAGAATTCAAACTTTCTATTACTAGTGCGGTTTACCGTGGAAAATGATTAGCATGCAGTGTTTCAAATACGTGTATAAGGGGATAGAATTCCGTAGATTATAAATTTTATAACAATTTTTTAATGTCAATTTGGATCCAGGCCAACAGATTGTGTAAATAGCGGACAATAACTAACAGAAATACATCTTTTGACATGCCTCGACATTATTTAAATCCGTAAAATTTTCAGTACCAGTGCAAACTTTAAAGTTCTTTTTGTATTATAATATAAATAATTACTTACACTATAATTGCACTTTTCTTTTAATTCCTTTGTCATAACTATTTTTTTCACTCCACATCATTGAAACGAGCTATTTTATTATAGTTTGCTGCTCAAGCATATAGTTAATTTCTAGTGTATGATACAGGTCCATATGTATTATTTCCACATTTCAAACGATACTCAAATATTTAGTTTAACCATAATAAAACACAAAATTGTAAAATAGATAAGTTTGTCACCCAAAACTCACACGTGTTTGGATACAGAGTAATTTGGAAGTCGAATTGGTAGATCGAAAATCTAAACATTGTAAAATTATTGTACTTTCTAAATATGATGATCTATATGTTCCGTCTAGGAACAAAATTGGTGCTTAATGTTTTCTAATTACATGCGAAGTCATAATATAAACATATTGTGTTTTAAATGTGAATTTGAATTGAAAGCATAAAAATACCGTGGATGTCCATGTCTCCTTTTGGGGTAAAAATGAAATTAAAAGTATGTAAAAAAATCTAAATAAAATTAAAGGTATCTTCTTTCTGTCTTAACATCATGCATTCGGTATGTATTATAATTTCAGGTGAAAAGTGACGCAGACGAATTTGTCGGTGAAAATTTCCACCGCTTCGATGCGGTGGACACGGAGTATTCCGTGACCGCGACAACAATCTTTCCAGGCGGCCTTAACGACTCATCCATTCCGCCACAGCCGTTGAGGCCAGCACCCGCCATTATCCCGCAGTATGATCATTCGTTCATCGCACCTTTAGACATTTGTTCATAGATGGCATTGTTTTATTTTTTACGGGTAGCGCATGATTCACATTCGCCTTAATGCAAAATACAAAAAAAAAAAATTAATATATTTCAAAACGAACATGTAAAAATTAACTACATACTTACATGATTTTTAATCACCATAAAGCAATCATTACTGCTGCATTTTTATTCATAACATAATTTTTAATTACACACTTTTTTATTCTTCTATGTAGATAAAGAAAGTTATATTCAATTAAAGATATAATTATTAGTTCTAAAGCTTAACCAAAGATGGCATAGTTTTCAATTTATATACTAAGAATGGCAGTAGATATTTAAATTGAAATTAATTATAAGATTTTGGTCCGATACTGTGGGCTACGGAGAATATAAAATGATCAAGTAAAAGATTTTTAGTTATACTAGGAATTGAAATAAAAATTGCATTTAAAGAAATTCACACACTCATCAGTTTATTTTTTATAACATATCATTACGCATGTATATCAAAATCTAAAATCACGAATCACTTTTTATCCTTAGTCATTAGAACAAAAGTGCTATTATTTTAGTATAAATCAAACTGTTTTTTTTGTATTATATTAATTCGATTTCATATTTAGTGTCTGTGTGTGTTTTAGTATTCTAAACAAGTAGAAAATACATGTAGAATTTCTATGAATATGGATAAATTGATAATGAAGATGAAATTAAGCTCTAATTCTATAAACCGGCATTTTCTAATTGTCAGATAATCATATGAATTATTGCACTATTTGAAGCCAATTCTATAGACTCCTAGAAATCTTATAACTATATTATGTTTTTTTTTTGCAGAGAGCCCAGATCTCCAAATCATTCCATCGATTCTCCGATTGTTTATGAAGAAAAGGGTCATGAAAAAACCGAATCTTTCTATCTGTATAACATTGGTACAGCCATAACAAGGTCATTAATATCGGCTGACATGAGCAAAGAGTTGAACTTTGATGGCTCAACATCCCAGTCCACATCTAATATGAGTCCAATGCAGAAGATGAATGACGATCTGGACACGACTGACAACGACCAAAATGATTGGAACACAAGAAACAATTTAAATATATTTAAAAAACCTGAATACATTAGTACAAATCCATTTCTAACAAATGCAAATCAAGTGAATTGTCAATTTAATCCTTTCTTTGGAAAGGATAGCGCTTATTATGAAACTGGTCTAATAGAAGAATCACTATTAAATGGCAGCGCATCTCAACGCACTGAGCTTACAAATGAGTGTGATAAAAAATATAAAAATATGCACCAGCCGAGTAGATTCCAAATGCTCATCAGGAAAAACAGTTATGATAATGATCAAAATGAAGATATATCAACGAACCCTTCTGTTAGTGGTGGTGGCGGAGCTGTAAGGAGAGCTATATCATGTGATTCAGTCAGCTCTGATACTTCCCTTGGACCTTTGGAGTCACCATTGCCAACCATTACAGGGCAATTATGTTTGTCACTCCGTTGTTATAGGTATTAATTAATTTTGCATTATTTGTTTGACACGGTATCTTTTGTTCAAATGAATTTGGCAGATTAAAATTTTGTGTCTGAAAAATCTATGCTAATGAATGTATTCCAGATGAATAGTTTATCACTTGCAATATTCTTACAGATGAATATTTTTTTTTTGCCATTTATATTTAAGTTATTAACACGTTCGCTGCTAAAGACGCCCCTGGGGCGTCAATACACCATACCAATGCATACATGTCGCAGCGAATGTGTTAATTGAAATATTATGAATTACGAGGTTGTCAATATTAAATTGAATATCTTTCATATTCATAGACAATTATTGAATTTAAAAATTGAATTTAATAATACTTGGTTCCCCTTAAAATCTTTCAATTGGTTTTACTATGAAGACAATATTTAACGAATGTGTTTTATTTCACAGGATTAATGCAAATGATGCATTGCTTGCTGTAAATGTAATAGAAGCAAGAAATTTGCCAGGAGATGCTCCAGATACATACGTAGGAATTTTTCTGTCACCAGATCATCAAGGTGGCCATTTTAAATCAAAAGTATGTCTTTTTCATGTATTCTTTCATAGATTTACTAATCAGAACCAACAATATTGGTTAATTCCTAAATCTAAAATTATAATATAATAAAATTGAATTCATTATTTAAAAAAAACGATTGGTAGCAAAAACGAATAACAAACTGCCACAGATGCTCTATAAGATTAGTAGAAGTGCCATGTGGCAGACGTATCTAGCTGTTTTTAGCAAAAGATCGCAAATGAAAATTTAATGGATCATAAGGAATGTAGCAGCCGGAGTCATAATCTTTTGCCAGTCATCAAATTGGTGCTTACGATCTTTTGCCATAAACGGCCTGATATGCTCTATTTAGAGAGCGGATATGGTGAAATAAGAAGAAGAGGAATTATTATGGTTGACACAATGATTAATCTATAATTGTTTTTAACACTCATATTGTCACAGAAAAAAACAAAAATCTAGTTATGATTATAAAGCTACTTCATATGCTGTTATCATGAGAATTTTTAATTTCACTGAATTTAAAACCGATTTAACAGTTACATATTGTATTTATTAGCTGCATGGATGTAGTTACAAAAAATTGATTTACTTTCTCCAAATCTTGTAATCAAAATAAAACTAGCATACCAATACCAGTATAAGTTGTAACTTTGTATTACACCATTAGAAAATATTAACATAGAAATAATTATAACTCTATTGTAACTGTTGATATTTTTCAGGTCTGTCGTGGTACAAACTGTCCTAGTTATAATGAAACATTTTTGGTGGATATTGGCAAAGGAAATAAAAAACTCAGTTTTCATGTGTACTCAACTGAGAATGAGGCTTGTTCATTGATAGGTGAAGCAGAACTTTCCTTGCAAGATGCTAGTTCTTATAAGCAACCAGTTACAACATGGCTAACTCTAACAGACACTGGACAGGTAATACAATATTTATATTAAATCATGACAAATAGAAGAATACAAATAATAACCTTTTTTGACATTTTTAACCCGTAGATCGCCGTAAGCACACATGTGCGCTTTACGTAGACGATCGCC
>JAGVSQ010015332.1:0-10199 GCA_022683975.1 Rhyacophila evoluta
TAGCCTGAAGATGCCGAAAGGCGAAACCCGGGTCGCTAACAGTGATCTCACATACATCAGTTTATTTTCAAAAAGTGACTTCTACAAGAGTAACATTTCAATAGTGAAATACCACAGTTGTCAATGCGATAATAATATATCGATAGTTGACGAGAATTGGTCAATTGGCTTACTACAAATTTTCATTCAAAATTGCGACAATTTTAATCTTCACATTGCGGGTATTCATACAAATAATACTTCATTTCTAGGGTAGACATTTTTACAGTGTGGACATCCATATATTCCACTTTCAAAACGAATACAATGTAGGAGATACATGGCCTGCATTTAGACGTATGCTCAAATGCAACTATGCAGTTTATTCACACTACCGCACTTTGTGAAAATTCATCATATTGAAATAAAAATACAAGTTTTCCTGAGCAATTTCGTCTATCATGTATAACCCCACAGACCGGTTTTAGATATTACTTTTAAAAATAGTGTCTACATAATTTGAGTTACCTATTAAATGTAATAATTCAACAACAATTAACGATCATGTCAATAATTAATATCCAATACATGAAAGTTTACGTATAATAAGTCCAGGGTACAGCAGTTTAAAAAGTACTTTTTTTACAGATACGCCACGGATAGCATGGCTAACATTCTCATTATGATTTATATTAACAACTTAAACCAGTGTGTAAATATATCTTTATGTCATATGCTACATCGGTCCGAAGATCCGGTGCATTGCAATTATTGAGTTTTACATTGGATATCATTTTATTGTAAGCTATTATACGACAAAATAGTAAAAAATCGTTTATTTTTTTATTCGCAAGTTTTATAAACGATGTTTATTGTCAGAGCTGGTCTCATTCGAAGCATTTGTCAATAGTTTTTGTACCACCAACTTATATGTAACATTAAATAAAATGTCAATATTGTATGGATAAAACAATCACTACAATCGGCGATTCTGTTCGTCGTTTTCAATTAAGTTTATTCAACTATTACAGAATAAAAGTACGAATTGTAGAAGAATTTAAAATTCAAATAACTATTAAAAATACTTCTGTAATTGCTGTCAATAAAACTTAGTAAGAAACTTAAACTGGTGTAGTGTAACGGTACAGTGAAATTTCAGTATTCGTTATGTGGTACGTTTCATGGGGAATGATGATTAAATGAAGCATTATGAATGATAATCAGATAATGTGATGGATGACCATGCTATCTCAATTCATGATAACGGACAACATGACAATTTTCGATGACTCGTGTGATGAGACATTGAATTTTTTGCAGGTGTTCACTCAGATGCTATGATAACAATAAAAATAAACTGAAGACTTTCGCTTCAAACCAGAGAGTCACGTCCTGGGCGTTTTATTATTCTCTACGTACATGAGGCGTCTAGTGTAAACTATGAAATACAAAGATGAAAATGACTTCTATAAAACTTTCGTTTACAGCTAGCTATTTTCTGATTATACGATTTTCACACATCTTATAAAAATAGTCACACTTTTTAAAAATTATATCTCTCTCAATATTGGATTCATAATAACGTGATTTAAAGACACTCATATTTATAATTTGATTCGTATTATAAATTGTGATAAAAATTTTACGAGAGTGTATTATTTAATATTGACGATAAATACAAACAAAGTGATACAGAATATTTTTTTTTTTTATATTTTGTTTAATCCTACTACAAAAGCAGGTCGGACAAAAGCAGTTTCCATTATTTTTATTGCTATGTATTTACATATTTTTTTATCTACCATGTTCCCTCCCAATGTGGAGCATATGGATCTACACAGTGGGAAGCATCCACTCTGAAAGCGGAGTATACGGATCTCCACAATGCGAAGACGTCTCGACAGATTATTTTTCACAAGAATTGTTTGTCAGACAATTGCTTAACCCGATGGGTATCCAGGCCTGGATTTTTTAGGTTTTAAAATCTGACAGATAGGAAATCGAACGCACGCTACCAACTACGCTAAAAGGGGAGACATTTATAATTGATTATAATAAATGTATGATGGATTTGCTGTATGTTGTGAATATATTAATTTGATGTTTTCAGTTTGTGAAATAAATTCGGTTTGGAGGGGTTAGTGAGAAATGGCGTTTTCCTCAATAGATTGCATCTACTCCTGCGGACTCCATAGCGGCGATAAAGTACCTTATACACTAAATTTTTATTCAAAGAGGCAAAAAATTATTTATTACTTGCCGAATTTAATGGATCAGCTAATTTTCTTACCGATAGAAAACAGTGCTAAGATAATTCAACAAAACAATAATGCAAAATTGTTTTGTTGTTATCCTGATGGACTGTCACTACTACTATTCACATTAATTTTACACGTAACTTGTAATGTACAAAAAATAAAACATTTCATTTACTTGTTATCTCAATATCCGGTCGATTGTATGATCGCGTTACGCACTCTGTTCGACATCTAGTATTTTTGTGAGGAAATATTTGTATATTAAGTAATTATTACTTGAGCATTTTTATCAATTTTTTAGATTCTAAAATAAAGCATAGTAGTGTCTGTCACATCTCGGAAAATAGCACTTTTCCGAGTTGAACTTAAAACCGATTTATCAAACCTAGAACGTGAGAACGAGTACAGTTTCGAGAAAACTCTTTGAGTATTTCATAAACTTCCTTTTTCAGTATCGTCTGTGAAGCGGAAATTTGATAGATATACTGCATTTTGTAAGAAAGCTTTCCCATTACTTCAAGTTATAAATCATTCAAACTTCACTTCGTATACAAGAAAACGTCATTACCTGTAAATCTTTCGGTCGTGCAATCTAAAAATACAATACCAACATTTGATAAAATATTATCTTAAAATTTAACTGGAATCTATAATCAATTTGCTCATAATGAAAATATAATCAGCTGTAAAACGGTCTTAATTCGAAATATTATCAGAAGATTTTATCGATAGATCAAAAGTGTCAATATTAGTTCATTTAATCTTCCAGTATCAAATGACAACTCTATGATAACAAATTCATTACACTCGATATAAATTTATTAGTAACTATCTATAATTCTTACATAGATAAACATATTGTTTTATCGCAATGTTTCAATGTTCTATTTAGGACGTATAATACATATATATGTAACAAAATATGAGCACTGCTAAAAATACACTACCAATGTATTGCAGTTTGAACAATACTAAAATTTTCAGTTATATCTTCATTGTAACTAACCATTCAACGGATGAAGATTTTCTTGAGCTTTTCCCACTGCAACCCTTCTATAATATATCTCGTTAATAAGGCTGAGAGTACGATAGATGCCGCGGTGACAGAGCGACGGTGGTAAAACGACGGAAACAGGGATGCAAAATAGCTATAAATAGATGAGTGAACGTGACAATAACGTGTTGTCGCTCTGCCGAACTTGCTATTTATAGCTATTTTTCATCTCTGTTACCGTCGCTCTGTTATCGTGCCGCAGCCTAGCACGTGCTTCACGATATTTATTCAAATGTACTTAGCGGGACTTCGATTTCTTCGCACCTATTGAATATAATACGTCTATGCAATAGCGGCAATAACGTATTCTAATTTTACAATACAAAGACGCGTCAATTAATCATATCCATAAATCATGCGATGAAAGACGAGTTGAAATAAGAAACAAATTAAAAATGAGATGAGTGATTTCATCACAGAAAATCTAAGCCAAAATTTACTTATTCTAGTTCACTAATTAGTAAATCGTCTCTACTCATTTCTCGTTCATTTTACGCTTCCAATCGATACCCACTACACTGTGTGTATTTTCTTACTCTAAATTAAACCAACACGAGACTTATGGATCATTATATAATTGGTTATCAGCTTTTCTTTGACTGGGATAAATTCAAACTCACCTCTATACTAAATGATTCTGTTCATCCTGATATTACAAATTTATTTCAATACGTCACTTCTTTTACCGTTTTAGTGGAATTTCTCGTAACAGACACGTTAATTTTGTTTTACATCATATAATAGTTATAAAGTTAGGCTTGTAGATTATATTTACGAGTAGTATACAAATGAATATCATGAATTATTGAGCTTTTTAGATGAGCAATATGATTGAAATGTTTAGCAATATAATGATATATGCTCGATCGTCTTGTCATTAATTTTCAAGACCCGGTTCTAAGAAATTCTGATACAAAACCATAATGATAATAATATGTTTATAAGTAAGTAGGGGTCTACTAATAAGTGATAGATCTGAGCTAGAAAACTAGCAAACTGGAACAAGCCGTGACTCTCAGAGATCGTATCGCTCTGCCAGGCAAAGTGTCTTCGGAAATATATTTTTGGCGAAAGGTAAATGAGTTTTAACCCTTTCATTAGTAAGTTATTTTTAAACACCAAAATCTTTCACTAACATCATAAATTCAATCGAATTGGATATGCCGATTTGTAAAAAATGCTCTTCTATTTCCAAACAATAAACTGAAAAATTATTCCGAATTGGTAAGAATGTGTATAAGGCCGGCGGACATGATAATTGTCTCGGCGATAGAGCGACAGCGTCAAGCCACGAAAACAGAAATGCAAAATACCTATAAATATGTGAGTAAGCAAGTGAGCGAGTTTTTGTGACTGACGCGCTGCCAAACTTCCTCACTCGCTCACTCACATATTTATAGCTATTTTGTCTCTCTATCACGGTCGCTCTGCTATCCCCCCCGCGGCCTAACATTACCTAATGTGGCCGCTCCCATTTCGGAATCAAAGGACCACTTGGGAGCGAATTTGAATGCATAGGACTGATTTATGTAGCATTTTATATATATCTGTGAACAGCTGTGTAAATAATCTTTCATTTTTTCACAAAACATAAATCGAAAGAGATTAACGGATTTTTTCAATGCTGAACTATTTTTTATTAATTTTTTTCGTAATATTTACGTATTTTTTTCTAGCCTAAAAATAAATAGTATGATTTAATGACTTCTATTTATTATTGATTAATCTATCTAATATTTATATTAAAAGAAATAATAACATTTTATTAAAAAATAAAAGAATGGCTTTGAAAACAATGCGACGAGGCGCACGGTACATGTACATCCATGCTGCTCAAAGGGTTAAGACTGTTGCTCTGAAATTTATGGATCAAATTCAACTTAAGTTTGGCATTTGTATGACACGCCGTGGCCTGGTAAGGTCATGGCCTTCACTTTTGGAAATACATACTACATTGCAACTCTCACATTTTTTAAATTCATGTTGCTTATTATTAAAAAAAAAAATAGCCAAAGGAGTAATACAATATGAAATTTAAAAAATAACAATTTTCTAACAAAGACCTTCAAAGTGTTGTCTTGTGAAAGATGTCCCATTTTATCTTCTTCTATTGTCCTTATTTAAATATATGTATAGGATCTCATCAGATTTTATCATTAATTTTCCGTACTGTAAATAGTTTTTGATCATTTAGTTTACCTATTGACTTCCGTTACTCTGTTTTAAAACCGCTGTTGCCGAGCACGTACATAACGATCTACTATTTTACAAGCATTGGGAGGAGCTGCTGAATACTTGCACGGTAGAAACACACTTTCCTTGAATAATTTTAGATTTTCTGCTATATTTATTACATAAATTATATTTTGTTAGAAGGGCAATGACAATTGATCAACTTATGTAAACCTTTTTATCTTTTCGAGTGCGCCCGAAAGATAATCGTATATACAATCTTAAAATTTGTAAAATATGGAAAACACACAAAACTAGATCAAAATGACTTTAGCATAATTAGCTAATTCTGATCAGTATCTGGATCTGCAAGGAGATGGGTGCTCCGATCAAGAAACGCTGATCTATAATATAGAAGTAATATGATCTATAATATCGAAGTGATTTTTTGTAGTTCAATTTGTTTCGTTTTTACGGTTAAAAAATATACATCTACAAATGTACGATAACTTTCAAAATATTGACGCACAACATTTCTCTGCGATCAGCAAACTATCAGATTGGAACCGCTGGATTAGCATAAGATAATGGATTCCGCATTGTGTGTTTGTTGTTTATTAAATCGATTCGTGATATATACAAATTAAGAAAAAATCATCAATATTGAAATTACCATATAACGAGAATCTTGCGTGAAGTTTGACTGACAAGCTGACAAAAGGGAAATCTATGCAAAAAAACTTAGGTCAAGTGCGTGATTATATATTACAACCTGCCAAAACTTAATAAGAAACTTAACAAGTGTTGTCTTCAGAAATACGCAGTAATAGATTTTTAAATATTGTACTTCTAATCCGATGTAAGTTTCGCGTAATATACTTTCCCCACTCACTGCTTTATTGTAAGATACAAGTAGTTTTTTTTCCGTATTGAGACTGAAACGAATACATTTTATTATATTATTCATATTTTAAATTTATGACATTCAACATACTACAAATTCTAACGAACACAGCATGATCTGAACCAAGTTTCAAGAGTAGTTCACCGTCGGAACGCCACGTTATATGCCTCAATATTAAGCTGCAAGCGTGTCACCTCAAAGGCGTGTTTTTTATCTATTTTTAATGAAATTATAATTAAATACGTCCACCAAATAGCTTTTATTTTGCATTTGTATTTTTTTAAATCCATCAGTTTACGGAAAATCTTGCTTTCATTTTTCATTGGTAAATATTTTTTTGTTGTTTATTTATCTATTGTAAAGTATTAAGTAGTCATGTAGTTATTTTTAAATAGAAAATAAAATCCTAAAACTATATTATTATCTAAATTTTGTTTCTCATGTACATTTGGATCGAAGGCGTGGACCAGAGCAGTTGATTATATGGCTAACAGACAACTGTTATAATAATCTATATATTAAATAATCGAAAATGGTGATGAAAAAATACATTTAATACCATAGTAAACAAAAATAATTTCTCGTATAAATAAATAACAACAGACACGCCATGGCGCTTCATGATAGCTTGCAGACATCGTGCGTATGATGTTCATGAGTACAATTTTCCTCGAGGTTGTAAATCGATTTGTACTGCGTAAATAGATATCTCATTAAAAATATGAAATCAAATAAGCCGACATAAGCACCGAGCATGTTGAAAAATGAGACTGGAAATTGTTAAATCGCCGAATATAATTCTTCAACCCATTTGCCGGTATGTGCCCACATCTTTTATAACACTCTGGTTTATAATCTTACACGTTTCACCCACATAGATGGACTAGATTTCAGTAACTCAAGAATAATTCATTGTACGGAAACCTTGCCAAGTAGTTCTGGCATCGTGTCATGTAGACCTTGAACTGGACCTGGATGAATGCAGACTAATGATGGTGACCTGATTGGTTAACAACTTGAACATGATTGTGTTCGTCGTTTTTTGACATAATCAAATATAATTTAAAAATCCGTATTGTTACAAACCATATGGTTCAATTTACACGCTCTATATATTAAAAATCATCTTGAAATAAATATTTAATACAAAGACATTTTTCTATGTGTAATATTTTACCACATAATTGTCCAAAGTTTTGATCTGTAGGTAATTAAGCAAATAATCGACAAATGATTAGGTAGGCTTACACTTGAAAATGTTGATTGATAGATTTTTATATTCCGTATTTATATTGAAAATACAGGTAATTGATACTACACGAGTAAGGCCGAGGGCACAATAGATACCGCGGCGATAAAGCGACGGCAACAGAGATGCAAAATAGCTATAAATAGGTGAGTGAGCAAGTGAGCAGGTGTTGTGGTGACAACGGATTGCCTATTTATATCTATTCTGCATCTCTGTTGCAGTCGTTCTGCTATCGTAAGCCCATCCTAAAGTGAATATTGGAAATCAGTTTTTAACTCACGACTGAAAAGTTTTGTTAACTTTTAAAATTTAGGTGAACTGTTAATATGTGTATGCTTATTTACACGTTAGTCTGAATAAATAACGATCTGTAATGAAGCTTACAAAAATTATTTCAAATTAAAACTTACTTATATAGCCATATCCATTCCTTATTGGATTATATTGGATGTGGACTGTGCCACCAATAAATACTCTTTGTCACCCACTAATCATTTCTACATCTTCCAAAGTCATGCCAGTATCACTTAACTCCACTGAATATATCCTGTGCATAATACTATACTATTTTTAGGAGACGAAGAATAAAATTGGTAACCAGGATTGAATGTTGTGTCCCAATCAGTTCCAATGTATTTGCGTGTATTGAATCCTTACTGTTTCAAAATGGAAGGTTCTATAAACTCGAAGGCATCATGGCAATACTTCTCAGTGGGTTAGTAAACGGCTTTTTGATTGTTGGTATTGCATTGACGTGACGAGCCCGCGGTGTGGTAGTGTGAAACCGCGATATAGACCGGTTTAGCTCACCGACGACCCAATCAACGAACTCTTCCTCCAATTTAACAGTTACTTACCTGCGCGGATCGTTTTCGAACAAAAAAGCCAACACATCGGAGCAGGTATCTCATACGTTAATGTGGCCAATGTTACCAAGGTTTCGTTTTCAATCTATAAGTTTCGTATTCGTTTTAACTACGTGCTGTGATACGAGAACTTAAAAATAAATTCAAACACCCCAAGAAAACAAAATATATCCTTTTGTACACAATCAGTTGGCGAACTTTTGTAATAAATATTTACAGCATTGTTGTTTTATGATAAAGATGACCATAATATAAGCAGCAGTACCAAGGTTCTACATTGTTTTGCAAGCATAACTTGTGCCAAACTAGGTTACATAATTGTCTGGTGGCTGGTGGGTGACAGATATTTCTGGAGGCGCTACGTGGCAGGCACAAGCTGTATAGGGAGCGGATACGGCAGAATAAGAAATTTATCAAAGTGGACTTCCCAGTTCTTAGCCGGTCACGATGGCTTTGCCTCCAAGCTCTGCCAACTTAGTCATAGAATTTCCTATTTGCTTATGGGGCGAAATGCAGTATGCCAATCACTTCTCTGGGAGTGTCCCCGTATGTCGGTTGAAAGGAAAGAGCTTCTCAAGTAGGTTCGACAACTTTTTGGACCGTGGGGCCATTGCGGCTTGGTTTCTACGAATGATAATTTTCTAACTTTTAAAAAAAATGCAAAATCTTACAGCGAACGAGAAGGTCTCTTCTCAACAAGACTAGATATTAACAAGACATAATTAGTTAGAATAGAAATCACGCACATTGTATTGCACGCCCATCAAGGTCTTAGGAAGCTGCTCTTGGGATACTACTGGCACTTTAAAGAGCGCATCACGTTCGTTACGCCACAGTATTCGCCATTATAACGGGTGTATGAAAGCGGGTGGTGGAGAGGAAAGCGTGTATGTTTCCTATACTAGTAACCTGTAATTATCTTTTCTATTCGACCTATTGCAAGTAAATTATTTTATACCATTTTCTTATTTAATCGTAAATAGTATTCAGAACGTTATTTAGTGAATAATATATCTATCCACAAGTATATCAAATGACATTGGTTACTTTCTTCGCGAATCAGCACAATTTTCTAAGAACCATCGCAAGATATCAATATTGTGAGTCAATGTTGTACACGCATTTAGTTTTACAATTATTGTTTATAAACACATTGCATTTTATCTAAAACATAATGTGAATGTGACTTTAAAAATGAGGTCGACGGACACTGATATCAAGTATTATTATATTATACTACATTTAACAATTTAAAACGGAATCGTCAAAACTTTATCAAATTTCTAGCTCTACTATGAATGGTATAAAAAATAATTTCGCCATATCTTATCAATTTTATATTAATTTGATACGTGATAATCCCGGTTAATCTGCTAATTTATCAATATTAAGCAATCACTCTCTCTCTCTGTATCGAGTGAGTCACTGTGAATTGAGGCGGATGCTACGAAGGATGTAGTGTAGTGCCGAGAAAAATGTACATCTGAGCAGGGAACCAATGTTTAATTTGGTCAAGTAATTTAAGTAAATTAACAGAAGTCAACTACTAAACGCAAAAAAATGCTTAGAAAGCTTTTACGTACACCAACCAGCTACAGCCAGTTGCATCTCCTCTCCAGTTGCTCTGTCAGCTTGTTCTTATAGAATCTCCTACTTTCTTATGTGGCGAAATACAGGATGCCAATCACATCCTCTGGGAGTGTCCCCATATGTCGGT
>JAGVSQ010015334.1:0-10199 GCA_022683975.1 Rhyacophila evoluta
TATTACGAGAGGTACAGAAATACACCCCTAATAAAAGATATTATTTAATTAAATTAATTATTAAATGAAACGCGAATTATAAATTTACTGAATAAAAAAATATATTACTCAAAGAAAAATAAACATATGTTACGAATGAAATTTAGTACTGTATATATCATTGGAGAGTAACCTCACATTTTAAATAAACCATTACATTATTAACTCTTTAAATAAGCTATTAAAACTTCACAATTTTCTGACATTTGCACATATTTTCCGTATTTATAAAAGAATTATATCTATAAAATATGAATATTTTACTATTAAAATAATATTTGTTCCCATTATCTTTTTAAATTTATAACTAGCAACCCTGAGTCAGAGTCAAGAACAAATGTCATTTGGAGATTAACCTTGACACACCAAATCAAGGGTGACATTTTCAAGAGAGAAAATAATAGTGCACGCTTTTACGATTGAAAACTCTCTTTGAGATTTAAGTACGTTTTTAAAATTAGGAATACTTTATACTGTACATTTTTATAAAGTATCATTGTAAATGTCTATATTAAACAAATAAAGCTCAAAGAAAGTATTTAATTGTACTATAATATTTAAAACTCTGTTTCTATCTCATTTGATCCCTAAGTGATCTTTATAAATATCACGTGACATCTCTAAGAATCTCATTCAGTGTGGAATATTTTCACATCCTCCTGGGTCATCTCATTATAACTCATGTAAATGGATATTTTTTATGTAAATGTAGATAATGTTTAATGGCTTTCTAAAAAGCTTTAGACAAGTAAAGTTTAGGGATATATGGCATCCACAACACGTCTCCTAGCATTATAATTATACCACATAGTAGAAGCAATATCTACTATAATAGTCATTATAAACTAAACTATCCCCCTAATAAATTTACGAATTATCCGTAATAATAATGCATTATGTGGTGTAATGAATATTAGTGACAATAAAAAGTTTTATCGAGATCGAGGTAAGCTCTCCGCAAATAAAAGATTTTTTATTCTGATCTTAATTCAAGTCATATTGAGTTCGAGCTTCCATACAAGTTTTAATAGCTTTTTTTCATTATGGCCACTCTAAAATTAGAGAGTATTGATCTCAATGATTGGAAGATGACCACTTAAGAAATATATTATATATGAATCTTTGTATTGTAAATTTTGTTTCCTACAATTTTTTCATGAAAATTGATGGTCAGCTAATTGCTCAATTCCAATATCCAAAGCAGCATTTATCAATTTGAAAAATCTCACCTTAAACCTCTTAGTTACCGAGCACACAAAGTTACTGTAAAATAATCATGTACTCTATGAAACAAACAATAAAATAGTTTGCCCATTATATAATATATAATAATAAATTTATCGCACATAACAACATAGGGAATACTCCGTACACCAAAAAATGCAGAAAATAAAAAAAGCTCTAGTTATATCATTAAATATATTATTTAAATATCAACGTTTTTTTTCTTCAATATCAACATTAAACAATATTAGATAATTTAATAACAACATTATAAAACTAAATACATAAATAAAAAATTGAATTTGATGTGATACTAGTGATCAAAAAGAGTACTTTTATCTTTTGTAATATTTGTATTCCGTTCCATACGAGGTATTACTTGGCCATGAGCAGAATATAAATATAATCTTCCGTTCAAAATATGGGGCTTTATTTAATTATATAATGATGTCGTTTTTAAATTGAAAACGTTTTGTTCATATTATAACTTTGGCTGTAAAATATAAAGTAAAAATGTTTTCAATCTAATTTTACACTTGAGATAAATTTAAACTATTTGTTTAGTAGTATGTACTTTCCAATTTAAAAGCAATTGGTTTTACCTCTTACCTGTGGCGAATGTTGTCAACCCCGCGCCATGGTTGGCACTCTAGATGTGATGGAGGTTCAGCCTCTCTAGGGTTTTCCCAGGAGGCTGGTCACGAACAATGGTTACCAACATTCATCAATGTCCCCGTGGGTTTGAACATTTCTTATACGCAAAATAATTTATAGCGTGTTTCTTATTTTTATTGATACAGCCGAATTCAATTTATTCTCAAGATTTTTTTCGAATTTTCAATAAAAAATAAATAAAGATTTATTTAACGAGATTTTTATGACGGGTTTATTTTATTTAGAGGCTGACATGTTGACCTATTTATCTAAATTGATAAGCATGCGTGCTTTGGTACCGTATATTACGAGTTCAAATTCCAGTGTATGACCAGTGGGTTAAGCAACAGAAACTTATTATTTGAAAAAAATTATCAGACAGCCTAAAATTGTAGAGACCCAAATATGTATGATATTTTTTATACTATGTTCGCTCCCAAAGTGGAGCATATGGTTCTATACATTGTGAAGAAATCCACATTGAAAGTGAATTATACGAATCTCCACAATGAAGAAGTGTTAACAGACTATTTTAAAAAAAAAATCTTTATCAGACAATTGCTCAACCTAATGGGCATCCAGTCCTGCATTATTAATTTGAAAACCTGATAGATGTGGGAATCAAGCCCGGATTTCTCGGATCGCGAGGTGCGTACGCCAATCTTAAGGGTACATTTTATAACACTTGTAGTTAGATAATAATTATGTTTATTAAAATTTAATTTGATAAATTATTTTTATAACAAAGTTACCGACCAGGTTAGCGGTAGAGTTGTATTTAAATGACTATATAGTATTGCTGGGAATCGAGAATATTGTGAATTCTAGATATTATCATCAAATTGTATAGTTAACTCATTTTTTTTCATTTTTTCCCACAACACTTATGCTCCTTTATTCAACACTGATACGCATTTTGATTCACCTTTCTTATTTCAATCATTGTACCATGTCGGATTTTAAGTATTCATATGATGTCCAGTAAACAAAAAGTCTCTACCAAATCATTTCAAATTCTCGAAGATCTATAAGTTCTCACCGTAGTTTAATCTGTATCACTTATAATACTAGTCATATCGAGGCGTAACTAGCGACACGTGAGTGTCGAATATGTGCCCGAAGCAACTTCATACGATTGTAATGGCCGACTTCTCTGACAGATTGTCAAGGCAATTTGAAACCCAGAACAGTTTGAAATTTTCCGCACCGAAGTTTACAAATAGGACGGATATGGAAATTTGTAAACTTTAATACCGAAGTTCACAAATAGTTTTACGGTTAAAATCAATTTCCAGTAAGTTTCAATCGATGATAAAAACAATTTAAAACTCTTGGTTTTCAATTCATTTAATAAAATAATAAACGGTACTGACATCTGTGATTACTATTTTAAAATATTAAGTGTTAATTTCAAAACGATTTTTCATTTGGACTAATTCACTTATGCAGTTTTATCTGTAATACCTCTAACACTGTTTTTGAGTGATTTTTTGATTTTACAAAGTGCTCAAAGACAAGAGAATGGACAAAACAGTTCCCTGCCATGTTAAAAACCACGCAAAATTGCTGAAACTTGCTGGGATATGTCTTGCAGATGCCTTTAAAGAACCTAAATCCTTCTTGTCTTCAAGCCGCAGGAATTCCGGAATCAAGGAAATTCATTGGTCCATACAATCCATTTGTTCTACTTAGTGGAAATAATCGATGTTAACTTGACTCAGAAGAATGCACAACGAATGGAGGGTGATAGAAAATTCTAAAGGCAACATGCTATACCCATATACTCTGAATAAAAACTTTATATGGTAAAAGTAAAAATGTTTTTACTCATATATCACGTAGGAAATAAAAAATGAATGGCACCAGTATCCAGTTGTAGACTCATCAGTCATTTTTTCATAGTACTTAATTTGTTTACGGTAAGTATATTAAAGTAAATTTTACCAGTAGCCAAGTGGTTAACGCGCGCTCTCCGGAGTCAGAAATTGCTTGTTTGTTTTACATAGCTGCTTGATTAAAAAAAATCAAATAATGCAGGATTGTATATCCAATGGCTTGAGCAATTGACAACAATTAATTTCATTGAAAAATATCTAACAACATAAGCCTTAACAGTGTGGATACCGATCGTTGCACCGTTGATATTCATATGGTCTACTTTTGGATGAGACACAGTATAAACAAAAAAAAACTTTACACAAACAATGACAACGATTTATAGAAAAATAATTAGCATAAATAACCAAGAAGTAATTAATAGCTTCCAAAAATAACTCGTGTGGTTATATCGGTTGGCCACAAAGCAATCGGAATGATTCATAAGCAAGAAGTAAATAGTCTATGACGCAAGCAATAAGATCTCCAAAAACTGAGAAGTACGATGGGCTAAATTTGATTTGGAGCTAAGGTAAAAATAGCATAAAAAACATTGCTCGTGTTATGTTCGTAATTATTTGATATTATGTACTACGTTACGAACTAATTAAAAAGAAGGCGACTCGTGGGAAAAAAAATAAACGAGAAATTGATTTAAATCTGTTTTATTTTAATTATATAAGCAACGGCCCCACACTGTGGTGGTATCGTAATTGCTTTCCTTTTAAAGGCCTTATTCATTAAAATTGTTGGCATTTTGTGAAGCTCGGTTGTATAAATTAACATTGGCCGTCCAACCCCGCAATTAATTACAATCCTCTATTTTCCATAATACAACGCAAAACTCCAAGCGAAATATTTTTTCCTCTGCGCCTTAGAATTTTTCGAGTTCATTTCAATTTTCGATATTAGTAAAAATATTAATAATTACTATTTACCAACGAAGTCGCTTTCTTCAAACATCCATTTAATCAAAGAAATCATTGGTTTAAATGTGAAAATATATAATTATTTTTTTTATACCACATTCTCTTTGAAAGCGTAGCATATAGATCTCGCTAAAAGATGTCTTCAGAGATTATTTTCTCGAGAATTGGTTGTTAATGTTAGCCAATTGTCAAAAGCCAATCCTGCAGTTCCAGATTATTTTACATTCGGAAGTTGTGGGAATTGAACCCGCATTCCCCGTATACTAGCCGTGCACGCTAATCTTTACGCTACCGGTATGTGAAGGCAAGACATTGGCGAGATCCATATACCCCACTTTCAGAATGGATATCTTCACACTGCCACACACCATATGCTTCACATTTAGATGGGACATTGCATATATTATAAAATAATATATTCCAAATCCCGGCCATGGTTTGCCGAATATGCACTTGAGTCTCCTGTTCGAACGCATTCAAACCATGGCCAAGATGATATACCATTTCTCACGCTACGCATCATTTGTGCATAATACAAATGGATGTATGAGATTAGGAGAATACCCTCACTTCCCTACCAACCCCAACACTGAAACATGAAGCAGACAACGGAAGCACGAACGTCGCACCACATAGAATTCTTACCTTGTACATAACAAGCAGGGTAACAGAATCCGACACCCATTGTAAAAAAAAAAAAATATAACCCCAACTATTTTTTATTAAGTCTAGAATTGCTAGATTTGCTAGATTTGATAAATAAAAAAGCTTTTTTATTTTTAAATACATAAAAAATATAATTCAAATTTCGAAGGCTTAAATATTTTTTTAAATTAAAAGTATAATATTTATAAGCTTATTGTTATATTTTGGAATTAACGTCAAGCAATAAATCCAGGATATGAAAAAATCCTCGAACGTGTTATATTTACAGAAGCTTTCCCACCTATATAAATTCGAATCAAATCGTAGATATTTATTTTCATATAAAATATCTCACAAAGGATATTCGGAACAGATTTTTTGCGAAAATCTCCAAAAGTACGGTTTCCGGTTGAATAAAATTGCATGTATACAAAGTTACCCATTGGCGTGCCGAACAGGATAACATAGTTTCTTTGTGTAAGCTATTTTTTGGCGTTACCAATTTTATATCCGTCACGAAAATAAAATGCTACGACGTATAAACATTGACTGAGAATTACGTTCGTATCTAACTGTACGAAATATGTGCCATATGATTTTTTTTATTTTTTATTTATCGCATTTATCAAGAGAACTACCAGCATCGCAGGAAACTTTCACTATTCTGCGATTACACAACCTTCTGTATCAATTAAAAGTGAGCCATCTACAAAAAATACTAATAAACAAAATAGACTTTTCGAAGTTTTCGGTAAATAAACTAATATGATATTGAAAGCTTTTCTTTTAATTTAAATGTAAAAAAAAGTTTTGTTATTGAATTTCTTTCGGGATTGATATGCTCCGCTCTTCTTAAAATAAATTCTTAAAATAATTAATAAACCATTATAAAATGAATTTGTAACAAGTAAATGTCTCCTCGGTTAGTGTAGTAAGTAGCATGCGCGGCTAGTAATCCGGGGAATGCGGGCTCGATTCTCCATCTGTCGGATTTAAAAATATGAAAATGCAGGACTGGATGCTCATTGGGTTGAGCAATTGTTTGACAAACTATTCTCGTAAAAATAATCTGTCAAGACGTCGTCGTATTGCGAAGATCTATATACTCCACTTTTGGAGTGGAATCTTCACACTGTTTAAGTTAATATACTCCACTTTGGGAGCGAACATGGTATAAAAAAATATTTATTTTTTATCATACTTCCTTTGAAAGTGTAGCATATTGAATCTATAGCAAGGATCTCAAAACTACGGCCCGCGGGCCAACAGCAACCCTAGTGGTTCAAAACTACTGTTTTTTAGTATGATGAGCTAGCTAGGTTTTGTCTTTTGGTACTCGAGGAGTCAGTTTGTCCCGTAAGCTAAAAAGTTAGGAGACTCTTGGTTTATATGATGCGAAGATGCCCACTCCAGAGATTAAGTATATGGACCTTTGTAATGTATGAAGAGATTTTTTATGAGAATTGGTTGTCGGCTAATTGCTCAACACATTGGGCATCAGGCTCTGCATGTTTTGGATTTTTGTAATTCATATAATAGAAAAGTTTTAAAACTTACTTAAGTGGAATGTCTCGATGCATAATTTTGATTGAGAGTCGAAAAATTCCTTTTGTTCGTACAGGTGGAGGATAAAGTATATAGGGTTGAAAAAAACTCCTGCGGCACTGCATATTAAATCGTTTCCCACTCATACATAGGCAAACAGTGGAACATACACAAACATATCACCGAGGGATAATCCGACCGGAACGTTGACATTTTCAAAAGCAAACACTGATTTCAAATTCGGATCGAGCGCATCGCACACTGGCAACAGAATTCAAATTTACGATCCGGCCCTGGTCGACCTAATTACTTCTGTGACAGTGGGCGCGCATTAAGCCGGACGAGTCCCACCCTGCTGCCGCGTATGAAATAAAATTTTGACGTGTACAAAATGACTGAGTTTCTGGTCATTAATTTGTTTGAACATGTCGAATGTGTGCGCCATGGTCGGCACACCCGTCGAAGGCTTACACTTGCTAAAACAAATAGATGTCATCGATATATTGTAATTACATCATCAGAACAGTGTTGTATTAATGCTGTACATACATACACAGTGCCGCACTGTGGATTGGAGGCACTCTTGTACAGTTTTTTTTGGACGATCTGTTTATACATACTAATTCTCTTTTAAATATTTTATATAATTAACTTATATGTTTGTAATATTTCTGTAGTAGAAAAAGTATTTTTTTTCAATATACCAATATCATTGTAGGTAGAGAATATTGGCGAATATATTTCATTTTTCTTACAAAAAGCGCACATAATATTTAGGCGCCCATGTACAGTGCATAATTTATAAATTAAAATGACGCGGCCCGATTCATAGACTTTATCAATGACTACATATATCAGATCGATATAAAGATAATAAAATATGTTAAACTTTTGAATTCTACAATAAATTATATAATTATTTTATTCCAATATAAATAATTTTCAGTAACACGCCGAAATCAGTAAGCGGGCGATGGCTTGCCCATGAAGAAAAGCTCGAGAACTGAATAAAAAAAATTTATAAGATATGTTTTTGCCCTTAACACAATTATTTGATGGCTTAAAGTGCAAACTTGATTTAAGATTTAAGTGCAAACGTCCACTTTTAGCTGACTTTAGATGATTTAATAATACCATCTTGTTGTACCATATTATATGCATGTTCCGCAGTAATTTAAAAAATAAAAATTATTTAAATATTTGGAAAAAACGTCTCAAGAACATTTGACAACTTCACTAAGATCTAAACTTCAAAATATATAATTTTGTGTTAAAATTTACTAACATATCATTCGTAAGCAGCTTTAAATGTTTTTATATCAAAATAATCAAAAAAAAAATGATAAAATTCTCTCCTGTATTTTTTTCAAAAATGTACTCATTTTCATTTACGCACGTTAAGCCGTCGAATTGGAGCTTTTATCAGTAGATTTTTTTTATTTATTTAGTAGGAGTATTTTGGTATTTTTTTTTTACTGTATTTTATAGTAGGCAGTATACTTTTCACTATAAATAACTATATACTGAAAAACACAGCCTTGATTTATAAAAATATATTTTTTACTTTATCAGTTATTTCTTTGTTAAATTAAATACTTCATTAATATATATATATTATGATTTGAAACATTGAAAATATAGTTAATAATATTTTAATATGAGGCAGAATATTTCAATCGATATTGAAAGCACTTAAAGTGATTAAAATCATGCAAATACATTGCTTATATAAATAACAATTATTATCGAGCACGACGTATTTATTTGTTCGAATATACTGTGCGTTTATGATATTAAATTGTATTCAAAAACAAATAATCGCCAAACAAATACATCGATGAAAATTTCGCAAATTGTTTTCCATGACACAATCCGTTTTCACTGTATGGGTAGATGTATTTTAAAAATAAACGAATACACGTATACAAAATTTTCAGTTGAGTATGATTCTCATAGAAATATATACAAAACCATTTTATAGAACACATTGATGTGTGCAAAAATACTCAAATACGAAAAACTACCGTCCATGCAATATAACGCATACTGCGAGTTTGTGAATATATTCACACTTGTGTTTTATTGAATGTTGTTTGTATGTTTGTATGAGTGCTTCAACGCATACTCGTATAAGCGTATCTCATTTTTTCATAGCCGTGCTTTCATTAAAAAAATGAATAACCATAGTGTTTTTTAATGTAAAAACGACGTGCATTTAAAAAATACGTATAAAACCTCGCACGAAAGATAAAAAGTTAAAGGATTTGAAGCTATTCATCGCAAGATTTTAATTCAACTTCAATTTACAAATAAACTCATATTGATAAATTTTTTTTCACCGGAATTTGTGTCAGTTTTTTCCATTATCATAATATTTTTTAATTTTAAAAATAAAAAACAAAAACGTCGTTGATGTAACTGAAGAGTGATTTAATAATTATATCGTTCACACAAAATACCGTACCTATACAATTACGAATACAATTATCAAACTAAGAGGAGTTCTTTAAACGAAATATTTCTTTTGTAACTTAAATCATGTTTTTTTTTATACCATGTTCGTTCCTAAAGAGGAGCATATGAATCAACACAGTGCGAAGAAATTCACTCCGAACGTAGAGTATATGGATCTCAGCAATGCAAAGACGTCTTGGCAGATTATTTTTCACGAGAATCGTTTATCAGACAATTTGCTCAACCCGGTGGGTATCCATCCTTCGTTTTCAGATTTTCAAAAATACGACCAGATGGGGAATCGAACCAGCATTTCCGGATCGTTAGGCGCACGCTCTACCAACTACGCTAATTAGGCAGACAAATTATGTTTCTATAAAAATATATATATACCGAACGACGAGGCACGGTTGTGATTTTATATTACGAAGAAGAGTTATGCATACAATTAGAAACATTGATTTATACAAATTGACATGATTTTACAATCAATTTGAGATGGCTTAGATAAATTACTAAAAACTAATAGCCGCTCGAGCTGAGCTTTTTTATCATACTATTTCTTTTAACTTTAGTACACCTAAGTGCGTGGCAAACTAAGTCTTGGGTAATTTATATTTATCCCGGGACATTCCCGTCAAATAAAGTCGATAGCTTCTCTATATCAGAGCTCCGAGATACGCTTGATTAAAACCAGATGTAAGGACGGGGCGGAACAGTTGCTGGAATTGAAATTTTTGGAAATAAATGTTAAGCTTAAATTAAATTTTAAACAATTATATACTCTAAATTATTTAAAACTGGTAAACTTCCATATGTGAGATCACTGTTAGC
>JAGVSQ010015335.1:0-10199 GCA_022683975.1 Rhyacophila evoluta
GCATTCCCCGGATCGTTAGGCGCGCACGCTACCAACTACGCTACCGGGGAGACATTAATTAATTAATGGCATTTAATTACTTGCAAAAGACATTATTCATTTTCGTTATTTTAATATATAATATTATAAGCTTGTTCAGTAGGTGTTGAGTCATGGTGTGAATAGAAAATAGTAGATTTATTTTAGTTAGTGTAAAGATCTCATCGTGCTATGAAAGCTAGAGTGTAGATGTGTTCCTCGAAAAAGGCTAACGTATTTAATATTATCTTTCACAATCTTCAGATTTGATTAAATATTAAGTATTCCATTAAAAACAAAACCAAAGTTTTTAGCCTTAAAAAGGAAGCGACCCGCACCGGTCCAACCGAGGCTAGATGCCTTAATGAAATCAAAACCATGGCAGAGCAGGCGCCTATAAAGTATCCATCAGTCTACCTTTCGTTTTCATTATAAATTATTATTCTAAAATATTCACCAAACTGCTTGAGTTTTCACTCGAATTAATTACACGACAGGGTTTCTTTGACAACTTCTTGCAAATTTTCGATTCTTTGATCCTGCACCACTTGCGGGGAAGTCCCATAATTTTTACCTTCCAAAGTTTCAATCGCAGCGATATCCATGGATACTAGAGCGATGGCTTAAATTTAACTTTAGATTATTTTAATTGTTCTAATCTGTTTTTAACATTACTAAAAATAATTTTAAATATCTACCAGTCAAAAAAAGAAAATGTTGATAATATAATACTTTCGTTGTGTGCGTATTATTTTTTTAAAGATTTATAAAGTCTATCGGCAAAAGAGTTCAAGTGCCGTTGTTAAGTTATATTTATAAGAGTTAGAAACATAGAAATCATGGCTAGGATTATAGTAATACGATGGAGATAAGCTATTAATTGAGTGGTTTCGTCGTCAAAAAGTGGCTTGAAGAAGGTTTAGAAAAGAGCTACAAATGAAGATTTACTAAAAAGTTATCAAATTTAAAATTTGATATTATATTAAATATAAAGAATTGCTTGAATATATTTTAATGTATTTTTATTTACTGCATAAAAAAAATGTGATTTTATACTATTAATAAAAGATGTTTGTACTTAGGTATCTAATGTGTTATGGCAATACTAAAGAAATATGTGCAGTTTTTGAATTTCGTGGAGTTGATTTGGCAGGTTTTTTCCATAGAGTTCCACATGTCTCTGACGTGGTATATTGGAAGCTTACTCTTTAGTTAGCTGTTGGTGTGCTTTGGTGTTCTGGGTGACTTTTTAAATTTTGCTTTTTTAATGATATAAATTGCAGCATCGTGTTGAAAATATTTCATTTCTACTTTGTGAGTATTCTAGAACTCCGAAAAACGCATAATTGAGAACAGGTTAAAGAACAGGGCATATGGATGGAAGGCATATTTAGGAAGTCTTCTATGAATTAAAAAATGGTATAAATATTTTAATAAAAGCAGTGCAGGTGTTGAAGATTACGAGTACCTTAACCGATGGCAGCGTCGTTAAAGTGAACAAAGTGATTATGGAGAATCGTCGAGTCACTATAACTTATAATACTTGTACATTTAGGGATTATTGTCACCTGTTTTAGAGTTGCGTGTTATTACTGGAATGCGATGCGCGTCGGCCGAATGTTGATTACAAACTAGTTAGTTGTTTAGTGTATTGTTGCGTCCTTGAATTATTCATAGATCACATATACAATACAGGGATAAATTGCTGGCAGACAATGCTTGAAATCCATTCGTAGTCTCTTAAATTATGAAAGAAAATATTTTATTATTATAAATTCTTGAAAACATCACGTTGACAAAGAACGGAGATATTTAAGACAGTTTAGCTAACAGTTTATAAACGGGTGCGTCGCTTTCTTCAAATCGTTGCGATCAAGAGAAGTTTATTATTTTTGAAAGACAATTTAAATACAGCTGTTACACTTTGCTAATGAAGGGGACAGAAAATGAAGTCAAATAATAAATTTGTGTCTATGGCAGGTGGGTAAGCTCTATAGAGATTCCCTCGGTCAGGTATTTTTGCGGGGCGAATTCCACAAAGAGGAGAAAATATTTTTTTCTCTCTCCGCGTTTCCATAATTCAAAGCGTAATTGGAAATTATTTTCTTCGTTAATTACAGCGATATAAATATTCCTGTAAGTATACAATTCACATAGGCTTCAGGAATTTGGTAATTTTTACTAAGAAAATTTAAATCGAATAAAAACGACTTGGAATATAAAGACTTTTTTTACAATGTTCTCTATTTATACGAATTCGTCTTATAAAATACATCACAGACGGCAAGTGTTTCACTAAGAATAATTTTAAATTCTGATATAAAGCATTAGATATTTCTCAAATAAATTGTAACATTTTTTTAAAACACTAAACCAACAGACGAATATGGATGTAGGCTGTTTTATTAAAATAAAATTATATATTATTTTGCGATAAATTTATTTTAAGTACTGTATTGAATTACTTAGAAAATGTCTAACAATTTATTTCCTAAATGGTCTTAATCATTGACGTAACCTCTAATTACAAGAATGCCAAGAGGAATATTAAATTCGTTGTCAATTAGTGCTATTGGCGCAGAATTCTAATATCGCCATGAAATTCTTCTTAGTTCTTGTCATTTTGGAAGTCATGTGATGGGTTATTTTTGAATGGAATATTGATGATGGTGTAACATACAAAGAACTAATTATTATAGAGTATTTTTAGAGTTTATAATTAATTATTTTTGGAATTTCTAAATCATTATTGAAGAGCTACATATATAATACTATACAACATCGTTTTTTGGGCGTATGACCGATTTTGAGTTTAAATTTTTTATGCCTTCCTTGTTTCGATATTTGACTTTGTGTTATATTTGTTGGAACTCAACTGTTTTTAGTTTAGGTACTATAATTTTCTTCATAAAATTATGATTTATTATTAGCTCACGTTACTACATAAGTTACTTCACAAATTATAGTTTCTAATTTTTTCAGCTCCCGTATATTTATTCTCTGCTTCCCTTAGAGCTTGTTCTGCCTCTCCAAAATTTATTTGTGCCCCTCCAAAAGGCCATATGGAGGCAGGTTGAGAAACATTATCATAAACAATTCAGAGCTACAATCATTTAAGGTGAACCATGACTTTCAGTGACATATCAGTCCATCCTTTTTATATGTCAATAGTATCGTAATTATAAGATCACTGCAAGTAATACATCCCTGTGAGAAGCCCTGAGTAGTATTAGAAGATCCTCCCACCTCTCTGGCGCCCAATGGATACCGCATCTGCATCTTTGGATACTAGCGTATGTTCTCGGCTACCGGAGAATATGTCGTCGCTTTAGGATTGTTTTGTCGAATACACCAACCGTCAAATTTAATGTTCTGAAGATGAAAATTTTCATTTTAAATAAAATAGGTATAAGTAAATATATGAAGGTGTATAAGCTATTTAAAAAACAATGTGTTTGCTCTATTGTGAAAAACAAGAATTACAATATAACATATATTATAAATAATCTAATTAATAGAAAACACGTTTTGTTTTCCGAATAACATACGATTTTAGATAAACTAATCCTATAATGACAATGTTGTCGTTACTATCTTTTTAATTTTCATTGATCACATGGCAACAACTTCATAAAAATAACGAATTATTACCTGACGCCCATTTTTATGACCTATTAAATAGTTGGAAATTACTATCTTCATTAGTTGTTTATTTATTCGAACAATACATGCATTCTAATAAATGCAATCTTCAAATCTGTATTGCCTGAGCACTGCATATACTGACTTGGATTATATTTTCTACATCTTGAGATGCTGTTTCAGATTAAACCATTTTTTTAGTGAGGAATTTTATATTCCTATGTTAAAATACTAAAATTTCCAGCTACTTGTTTTTCATTATAAATCTTTGCTTATATAAAATTTAATATTGAAGAATAAAATCATTAAGAAGAGGCTATTAAACATTTTGATGTCTTTATAAATGTATTTATTATTATTTGAACTTATAACAAACGAATTTACGTTTAATGCCACATAGATTTTACATTATGTTGAATGTTTATCTATTTTATCGTCTATAAGTAAAAAGAATTTATGGCGAAAGGTTCACATAAAAAAATCCTTAGAAAATTGATTTTCTATGCTTTAAAATAGGTTGGGACGGGACTACAACTATCTTTATTGAAATCGTTAAATGTATCGAAACACAGCTTAACGATAAGGTCATCTAGAAAAGCTTTTGAATAGCTTTTTGATTCATACGTCGAATTAATTTTTTTTCCCTTCGCTACGTTATACAAAATAAGCTCATTTCAATATGAATAAATAAAAATCAGCCATTTTCTTTGTATTAGATCTTTTTATTTAGAATTTTTAGAATTATATAAAAAATGAAGTTACTATTTTTTTATTGACTTAATTTATAATTAATAAATAATACCAACATCAAACCCATAATCTAATAGCATTTAGAAGAATGATATCATAAGAAGGTCTCATTTATTCTGTAGTTATATTGGGTATAGATATATGTAGCTTTTTTATAGAGGTTTATCTATAAAATCATAAAAATTAATGGCATAATTGTTTCAAAGCTTACTCTTTGGAGTAATGATATTAGTTTGAATAAATTTATCGGCTAAAATATATTGAAAATTGCAGTAATACAAGAGTAGTAAACTACAACGCTTTTAATTCCGTCGTATCAGGTGAGTTGTTTTGTTCATTAATTTTTAATTAAAATTTTAAAAACAAAAAAAAAACACAGTGAGATTTGCATATTTACGAGTTTTTTTAAAAATATATTTTATATTTTATATATATCGTATGTAAATATGGAAATACTTTTTATAAGAGTATTTCATTGAAAATAAATAAAATAAATAACTGTCTTATTTACAGGAATTCTAGTGGTGCACGATACATTCATGAACGTCGTATCTGATATATGTGTTTATATATACAAGACCACATATCATTAGTATATCATTAACGCTAAAAGTAGTGAAAAAAATACTGTTATTTAATAGCTACAATTTTACAGTATACTTGTGTGTTATCAAACGTTAACACGTCGAATATATCGCTAGCTGAGTAATGGTTTGTGATACGGTCCATTTTTACCATGTTAAATTACTGTTAAGTGGTGTCTTGTAATGTATCCGGTGAAAAAATTAAGAAAATAGTGAAATAAAGAAGTAATCAAATTATCGTATAGGTTTGTTCCATATCTAAATAAAGAACAAAAAATATTAATAAATCTCGTAACCGTTTATAATTTGAATTGGTTTGTTCCATATCCTTTCCGACCAAAAGTGTAGGGACAATTTATATCATCTCACCGACTCACCGACAAAATTGAACCTTAATGATTTTAGCACAATTATGTGTGTCGATCAAGAAAAATTGAATGCAATACAAATTATAAAGGATACAGTACCCGGTGGGTTTATACAACCTCACCTCAAAAGTATATCTAAAAAAAAGAGATATATTTTTTTGGCTTGGAAACATAATATTGGTAAACAAAAAAAAAGCAATGAAAATGTGAATTTAAACACACTACAAAAAAAAAACATGAAGAAAGAAGTACACAAAGACTTTATTTACTTGATTGTAGTTACCAATGCCCTGAAAATTTTTCTGATTTCATTCAAGAAGAAATTTATGAAAAATGTGGTATTCGACGTTAGATGTTATCAACAAATTTGTCATAATTCAAAAACTAGGACGAAAAAGGTACAATGAAAACAATAGTAGAAAAAACATATAAACCTGTAAATAATTATAGATAGCACGAGTTTCTAAATAGAATTTTTTTTGGCAAGTCCTTTAATTAGAATACGTACAAAAATCGTTCGGGATATCCAAATCATAAGTCACATAATTTTATGGTCAGAACAAAAATTATTTGATAGCGAAAACTCTTCTTAATTTTTTGTCATCCAATATTTGTTCCAATATTAGAGTAATTGAACAAAAGTTTTCAAAGCTTTTGCATGGAATATTACAAGAAGTTGATACTGCTCATAGCATCACTTGAACGTTTTTTTAAGAAGTTTAGAGATTTATTCTTCATTTTTACTTATTAAAATTTTCATGAAAAAATAAATTTCAAAACTTTACAAATGAAAGAGGCCGACTTTTTTATTACCAAATTATTGCAGCCTCTTATATTTTTGGTGACATTTTGTTTACAAAATTAAAGTACTCAAATTATGAAAAGCAATTTATATTGCCAAATATAAAACGAGGAAAAGATTTTAATGAAGATTTTATTGAAATAAATTTGATATATCATAGAATTACGCGTGCTATTACAGTTATAGCTTAATGAAATGCGTTCAATATTACATACATAATTGAGAATTGTTTTGTATCCCAATACTGAATAAAATCAAAAAAAATATTGATGACCATGGCACAAACTAATACTCAGCTAGCGATATTGTAATGATTATGTAACAAAATATTCTCATAAGGAAGAAAGGGGTTGTATTTTTTATATGGGTATTATTCCAATCCAATGAAATAAAAGTTTACAATCATAATTTCGTTGAACGAATCTATTTAGCAGAAATGATCCAAACGCTATCTAACCGAGGACACATTTAGCGTAAAAATGTTGTAAAATGCGTACGTAATGCCCGTATGGCTCAGATAAAGGTATCTTTCGTACAAACTGATTCATTTAATACGCTATTCAATTGTATTTACACGTTATCCATATGAATGTAAAGTGGTTTTGAGTAGGGTTGCATCCAGATTTACAAATGGCCAGCAAACATCGCCAGCATACATATAAAATTAGGAAATTGCATTCAAATTTAGACAAAAACAAACTAAAGTAGAGTCTACTGTTGATATTATTACCGAGCTTAATACTTAAATTCAACAAGAAAAAATAAAACTTAAGTTATAATTAAATATATATATACGATATATAATAAAATAGTGAAAATAATGATAAAGAAGCTGTGAAAATATATGACTTTTTTAAGGTAATAGTGATATAATATGAAATTAGAAACTTTTTATGGAATGAGAATGATTGGTGTAGTCTAAGATTAAGTACGTAGATTGATTGTGTCATTTTTAAATGGAATGCTGTGTGAATAAGTTATGAACAGTTTTACAATATGCAATATACATTATATGACAAATTGATTAACTGCAGGCGTTACAACGGTTAAGTGGTTTTAACTGATAATAAATTTATGGGTTATGTAGTTTCATCAATAATAACTGTTTTGAAAAATTTGATTTGACGAAAATAACTGTACATTAAATTTATCTGTAGAGTTATATTATATTTTAATATAATTATTTAACCGTTAAAAAACGGACTTCTTCTGAATAAGTCGACTAAAGAAATTATTATACGGACTCTCAACTGATGTTAGCATCAATCTCATATTATTTATGAATGTACCGCAATTCATTTTATATATGATTTATGATAATATATCAGCCAATGTTCAAAAATTAACTTACGTATTGATTTCTCCTTAGATTTTTAAGAGATAAAAATGAACACGCTTTGGATTACGAGATTGTGGATAATATCTTACAGTTGTAGAATATTTAAAAATCTAATGGGTTGAGAAATTGTCTGACAAACAATATGTGTAAAATATAAGTATCAGCATAAGTCTTTACAGTGTAAAAATCTGTATACTTTATTTCAGGAATTTATATTTGGTCATTTGGAATATTTGGTCAAGTTTATATTGTTGAGATTCATATGCCCCATTTTCGTAGTGAATATACTTAATTGAAGTGAACATAATTATTTATAACATAGAAGAATGCAAATGCTAGAATTTGTATAGTTTTTGATTTATAATAATTTATGATTCCGAGCTTCAGGACAAAAAGGAAGTTGGTAGCTGATAGGTTGTCGTGTGAATAAGATAGTGTACGTGCGGTTATTTCTAGAGGACCGCGGCATAAAAATTTCTAGCGACGGTCCTGCATATATGAAACTTTTTACGCGTACAATGTTTTGGAAAAATCAGGCCGGAAAAGCGTGCCATATAAACGTTAAAAAGCGACATGATCGCTTGTCACGTTGTACGTGGCTCCGCGGTAAGTGAGTTACGCCAGCGTTGAAAAACGCAGAATCATCCGCGTTATTGCATGGCGTTTCGTCGCTTCCCTGTACTCTCGTTATTATTTGTGGAACAAAAACATGTATTACTTTGGACAGGGACGCGTTATATTTAAACTTGTACTTTTTTGACATATTAAAAACACATTGCAAACTTTTAATATAACCGTACTTTGAAGCAAAGCTTTTACTTTGTTTGCATATTTGAAGTAATTACGACAATTCAATACACTTAAACGACACTGTCATGTTATTAACGAGAAATATATTTTTTTATAAAACTACTTTTCGCCAAATGAGTTGGCCTTTAATATACGAGAGAACTTTCTATAATCTCAAGAGATGCATGATTTATAGTAGAACTATATGTATTGACCTTTTTGACTCACCGTCCTGATAAGCAGGATACCTCTTCCGTGCAGAAATTGCACGGCTTCATTTTTGGCTTGATGCAGGCGGAAAAGATTTAGTTTTAAAGGTTCTTTTTTTGCAGAAACTTGCCGGCTTACAATAAAAATAATTAGGTAGTTGACTCTACACTTCACTAATGTAAGTGATTTTTTCTCATTAAATGAGTGTTTGATCAACATGAAAAAGTATTAATCTCATAAAGCAAGATTTGGTAAATTTTATTTATTTATTACAAGTTGTAACATAACAAATTACAAGTTTAATACCCTAACAACACGATATACATATAGTTATGACGAAAATATCAAAAACATATTAAAAGATATACGAGTATGTTTGAAAAAGTGATACTAAAGAAGATTTTTAACTAGTGTTACAACATAATATAAAAGAAGTTATTAATTAGTAGAAATTAGGCATAGTAGCTTGTAAGAAAAATTATATAAAAACGATTTAAAATATTCTGTAAAAAGATATTTGTTTATTGTGTATAGTTTTCTCTCTATATTTTATCAATCAAAACTGCCTGCAAAAGCATTGAAAAAAAATACTGTTATTGCATGACAATTTATTAATGTTTGTTACTGAAAAAATATAAAAATACATACAATATAATAAGAATTATATATCAAATTAAATTACTAACGGAATGGAAAAACAGAAAACTTTTCATGAAAATGTAAGCTTTAGTTTGATAAAAGAAAATTTATTTTAATTCATTGGGTCTGTGACGTTTCCCTCCATGCCTGTAATCTCTAGAGGTCTTTATTTTATTGAAGTAACCTAAGAGTACGAGAATTATTTCTGAAAACAAACACTTTTGCTACTATATGTGTTATTTTAATATTGTATAGCTCTCTATTTATCAACTTCATTTCATTGGGCTTACAATTTATCTATACTCAAAGTTATCTACGAAAACTTTAAGCTTTTATTAAGTAACATAAATTTGACGTTTTACCATTTAAGTGAATTTAAGTTAGTCTTATTGTATATAATATTAATTTTAATGAAGTGTGAGAAAAAGGGTAATCAGAAAGTAAGCCCATATAGTGGAAAGTAGATCTATAGTAGTCTTGGTTAAAACCACAGTCACGATACATTAGACCTTTGTATACCATTAAAGCCTTTTGTAACTTTACATAAACATCGTAGGTCTACGTTAAAAATAATTCATGTATCATTGATATGAATAATATGACAAAGTCGAAATAGATTACTCTTTTTGATATAATGACGGGACACATTACTCTGGCATTCTGGTGAGTACCTTGATTGACACTTTAAAATTGAAAGTGAAATTTGGAAAATGATGTTAATACAGGGCAGTACTAGTGCAAATGTACTCATAATTATTTTGAAACATAAATACGGAATAAAAATTTGTTTTTAAAAAATAGGTTTATGCCTTTTTTAATATAATAGATATATGTACTATACATAATTAATTCTACTGTGGCTCTTTCTTCTTCTGTAATTATGACAGGACACAAATTGCAGATTAAAGATGTTGATTCTGAGAGAAAAATGGATATTTGTTTTAAATGAAAAACAATAACTAACTCATATTAGTATTATTAATATATCAACATGTTTGGTTGAGAAAAATTCTACAGTTTCTTTGTAAATGCCTCATCTAAGTACAATGATACACAAT
>JAGVSQ010015336.1:0-10198 GCA_022683975.1 Rhyacophila evoluta
GCATCTTCAGGCTACATTATATGTGGGCGGTGAGCGAACATATAACATACTACCGTAGTATGTTATATGTTTGATCAAAAAAAGTAATTCAATCGTTTGAAATTATATATTATTATACCGTTGTCAAATCGAATTCTACCAAGTAACAAACGACGTAGAACTCTAATTCAATGTAATCATTCAATTTTCATCAGTGAATATAAATCGTATCCTCAATGGATCCTCCTCAGCACGTCTTTCATCAATGTTTTATTAGTCATCACCCGGTGGCTGTCTATTGAGCGCGCATGCTTCAAATCCTACATTTAAAAAATCGCTCAATGGGTTAAGCAATTGACTAACAACCAATTCTCGTGAAAACGAATCTGTCCAGATAAGTCTTCAGATTGTAGAGATTGATACGATTCCCTTTCGGAGCGGATATTATTAGAAAAATAAATTAAATTATAAAAAGTATCAGATTATAATATTAAAGACACCATTGTATTTTTTCATATAAATTAGTATGGTAACTAGAGATAATTTAAAATATATGGGCGTGGTAAAGCTTTCCCTTATATTCAATGATTGGATAAAAGCAGAAACTATAAAATTCTTTTTAATCTATCGTCCCTTATTTTTAATACAAACCCTCATTCAAATAAGTTCATTGGCGTGTCGTAATGTTTATTTTTTTCACAATTTTTGCTCCAATGTATATGAAACTAACTCATCCTTCAAAATGTGATATTTATCTCGACAAAATTTTACGGGAATTGGCTGTTAACATTCAATCTTTTGGACATACGCATGCATTATCGAAATACACATAATTAACATTTGATTTTTATGTGACTTGATGTTTATTCGTAGGGCCAATTGTTATGTACGCAAACTTCTGTATTGGAGGTTTAGGGGTCAAATCGCACTTCTACATAGCGACAAATTAATAATCATGGATACAATACTAGTTGAGCGATTACTTGTCAATAATTCTCATGAAAAATTCTCGATTTAGTCTTCATATAGGTATTAAATACCCATATGTTCATTTTTTAAAGTGATACACCTATATACATAGAGATTCAAATGTTTATTTGTTCAAAATCTTAAATCTGCGAAAGTTCTTCACTGATTGCTTTGAAATTTTGACACAACGTTGCATTTAAATACGCGCGTGTTTTTATATATCTATTATATAGATATCACACCTGTGACAGGTAATAACATGCTTTTTTTTAAACAGTGCCATTATTTTTCACCAGACTGAAGCACAGCATCGCGTGGCCGTATGGTAGTATGTGATAACAAAGTAAGTAAGTCATAGCTGCAAGAGCCAAAAGAAATCACAATGTTAAAAATAGTTTAACCTTGATCTATTCTTGATATCAACTGATAACGAAACGAATTAGTACCCATCTCGTGATGCTTGAGCTTTCAAGCCCGATACCAATTTTTAAAGACGTACATACCCACGTCAAAACTTGACTTGACCCCGCATACTTCTAAATGCTTACCAACTCGACTACCGATGCGACATTTGTGTTGACTGATATCAACAAGTTCACACATTAAAAGAATTACATTTTATACATATCGGATATAGTATGCAAATCCGCATATTGTGATGATGTATAGTACTCCAAAACTAAAAAAAAACATTCTATGTATATTTAAATCGCGTATAAGCATCACAATATTTTTCAAACTGATATAAGAAATAGCACAGAATAAAACCATACTTCATAAAGTGACCTAAACCAAAGAATCAAGATACGTGCTCCTGCAATATTGTCGACAATTTATATGTTTACATATATTTAACTCCGAAAATGAATATAATTCCTAGTTGGAATATGTCAATTCTAGAAATGGTATAAATTGATCTCCGTAATTCAAATTGCGAATCCCGACAAATTCAACGATACAGGACTGGATGCCCAGTGGGCTCAATTTGGGTGAAAAAATCAAACATTTATATAAAATAAACACATGTGTGTGTTGTTATATCGGTATGTGAATTATCATCGGGTATTGAGTAATAATTAAAGTTAAATAATACTATGTGCAGCTACGCCAATGGCAGTTTTGTAGTGTTGTTTTCACAAAGCAGATGTTTAGACAGGCATCCACAGATCGCGCCATTGCGGATTCATTTGAAAGAGATGTAAGCGATAGCTAACTGGAGCCAGTGGATCGTGAAATGGTGTTATTCGTAACAATTTCATTGTAAATTGTTTATAATGCAACTTGATATCTCTGAAAAGATTAGCCATTCATTTTTCCCACAGCGTGCGGTGCTTTTGCGTAGCTAAATATTCACTCTAATCTTTGTAATCAGTTTCTGATTAACAGGGCCACACTCTAGAAGCTATTATTATTATCATTATTATTGTTATTATATACTGGAGCATATGGATCTACATAGTCTAGAGATGTCCGCTTTGAAAGTGGAGTATATGGATCTTCGCAATGTAAAGACATGTCTAACAAACAGTGCCACGCTGTGGGTAGGAAGCGCTCTTGTGCAAATATTTTTTGAACCATCTATTTTTCCACTGATTAATAATTTATATGTTTTAACTTTCTAGCTCTTTCGGAAATATTTCACATACATCTCTTATGTTATAATTGTTCTAGTTATATGAATATCATCACACTAAGAAAATAGCGAGCAAATTATTTCATAGTTTTATAAAAAAGCGCCCATCATACTCATACGCCCGCGTGCGGTGCATAATCTGGTCATTAGTATGGCGAGTTAACAGATTATATTTGACGAGAATTGGTTGAAAGACAATTACCAATGGCCATCTATTTCTGTATTTTTGGATTTTTTTGAAAAATCTGGAAGATGTGGGAATCGAATCCACATTCCCCGGTGTCTAGACGCGCACGATAACGTCTAAGCCACCGAGAGGATAATAGATGTAGTATATGAAAATACTAAATATCAAAGAAATAGGCTTACAATATTTTGTAGTAAAATTTTTATAATCACATACGTAAATACAATGTAAAACGCATACTAAAAAAATGGAATAAGAATATTTTTACATAAATAAATTTATCTTCTGTCAAATTAGCGTAGGTATTGTACATTTTATTTTACAGCAAGTCCAGTAAACTATTTTTATAATGCAGTTGCAAGAATTTATGAACAAAATATAATCAATATGAGTATTAATTTATGAATGCGGTTAAAATGCTGGTGCAGCTCTGTTTATTTCTTTGTACATAAATGTTATACATCCATGTTTTTTTGTTCTTTATATACATGGGTATTTTAAAAAACTTTTAATTGAAATATTGACATTGTTAATATGTATATAAAAATATTACTATTGTGTTGAGATTTTAAAATGATAAATGAAACTTTTTTGTTTTATAATTTGTAAAGGTTTTCCAGTGAACGGAAATAGTAACCTAACCTAACTTTAAAAAAAGATTCTCACATAACTTTCTTGAAATCTGTACTCTAACTATGTAATTTGATCAGTTATCAAAATTGAAAAAAAAGCATCTAATTTATATGATTTTTTTTTTTTTTTTACATTTTATAATCATTTAATAACTGGACGGAATACACCTAAGACAAAAGAAAAAAGCTATTATATTTTCAGGACTTAATACTTATAAAATAAAAGATCTACAAATCATTTGGTTATTAATACAAAAACATATCTTTTTTAATATAAATATGATAAATAATCATTAAAAACACTGCTTAAATATATATATGTACTCGTATATTTATCTGAACTTCTCTATTAGCAGAAATCTATGACTACACAGCATTACCCTGACTAACCATATATTATACATTATTTTCGAATGGTGAGACTTGAAAAATAGAAATTACACTTTCGAGAGTAATGAATTTTTAATTTGAATTATCATCAAATTAGAGCATTGATTTTGGTAGTTTTTGAAGCCGGTCCCGCAATATCCGTCGGAGAATTTTTCCACTCGGATTCTTGGGTATCTCATCAATGAAGTAGACTCCACCTCTCAACTGCTTTTGAGGGGACACTTGGGTTGAAACGAATTTCATGATTTCTTTTGCCGTAACCATGGAACCCGGCTGACGAACCACAAAGGCCACCGGGTATTCACCGACTTTTTCGTCAGGTCGACCAACCACTCCCACGTCTCTTACTTCTGGGTGTTGTAGAACAATAGCTTCAAGTTCCGCAGGTGGAACCTGAAAAAAGAAAAAAATGTTGAACGGCATTTAAACTTGTTGATGAATCAATGATTAATCAGTAATAATACATTTTTAATAACTAAATTTTGTAAATGTTAACTTTAAAATAAAAAATAGAATAATAATTATTAATTATCAAATGGCTTAGTATCCAAAATATAATATATATATATATTTATGTTTAGTATGACAACATAAAGTTTGACATATTTTTGGTTAAAATTTGGTAATGTGTTGAAGAGGGCATAGTTGTAAATAAGTTTTACAAAAATAAAAAAAATACCTGGAATCCATTATATTTGATAAGTTCTTTCAGTCTATCGACTATATAGAAGAATTTATCATCATCATAATAGCCGACATCATCTGTATGCAGCCAACCTTCTGAGTCAAATATTTTATTTGTCGACTCAGTATCACCAATATACCCTTTCATCATCAAGGCACCTTTGAAGCAGAGCTCTCCCTCCTTATTGGAACCAAGAGATTCACCGGTTTTTAGGTCCACAACCTGCAAGGATATATTACAATCAACGATAGTTATGACTCCTCTGATGAAAGACATTTTTTTCTTATTGACTACCAGTTCTGATGTGAAATTAAGTTATTATTCAGACCTGGATATTATGTGTGTTAAATAAATGGAGTACAATAAATTGAACATAAATAAATGCAAAAAGTGGCGCTGTAAATTTAAGTTAGCATAACAGAATATCCTGTTCATTTGGGATGGTAAAAACTAAATACAAATATTTTGTTACGAAAAATAAGCAAAATTTGACAGTAATTTTTTCAGTATATTTTATGGGTTACTCCATTTGCACTCACTTTTGAAGATATTGTTATTTTATCAATTGATAAATATGATACTATTACCTTTCCTAAAATCCCTGGAACCACTCGTCCACATGATCCATATTTAATGACACCATTTCCATTGTGAAGCACTACAACAGTTGTTTCAGTCAAGCCGTAGGCCTGCTTAATATTTTTGATACCTAGTCTCTTTGTCACAGCAATGTGCAGTTCTTTTGACAGAGGAGCTGCTCCGCACCAGATTTCTTTGAGACTTGTTAGATCGTATTTACTGACTGATGGATGTTTAGCAAGGAATACCATCAAAGGAGGCACTAAGAATGTTACTGAAACCTATGGAGACATATTTTTCGCTGTACATAAATGTTACATCTTTTCAAGATCATTTGATTTTACCCGTTTTTTATTTTCATCGTGAATCATCAGTATAAAGACATTTCTTATTACACTATCCACATTTGTCTTCATACAAAAGCAGTTCTATTTATAGAGACACTTCAGAAAGATAAAAAAAAACATTGAAAGTTTTCTTCTCAGGATGAAATCTGTTCTGTATCAAAATAAGTCAACGAAGTGTATAAGTTATTATTTTAAAATATAAATTATTTATTATTATAAATTTTCATTCAAAAATCAGAATATAAAAAAACTGTAACTAAATCTACGAGTGTAGTGCTTCAAACTGTCATTTTGAGGCCAAGCATTGCAGTCATCAGTTGTGTGTGGCTGGTTTTAACATGATATACATTACTTGTATGTGTACATGGCTTATGGCAAAAATAGCATTCTTCGAAATTACCACTATTCTATGACATTATTTTTAGATTAGTGAACTTTTATTTGAAATAGAGTTCTACCAATTAATTTGATTAAATTAGGTAAGTTCATTACCTTATATTTTTGTATGGCACTAAGAAAAGGTTCTTCTTCGAATTTCACCAAAAAAACACATTTAAGATGAAGATTGATGCAGCAGAGATGAGTGATGAAGCCATAAGCATGGAACCATGGTATCAATGACAAAAGACAACTGTTGTGTTCATCAATGCTGTCCATCAAGTGTCTGAACAAAAAAATATACATTTTGCATTTACAATACATTGAAAAATTCAAGAGATATAGAAGAGTAATTTAAAAAAATTCAAGAGTTATTTCCTTAAGTAGAATGCAAATTATTTGTAATAGACGATTAATGAATGTAAAAATTGATAATTCCCAATTTTTCTCAACCCAATTTTATAAATGTTTTGAAATATTTTTTAGAGTAAGTTATTAGAGATATTGTCGAATAGACTAGGAAATCTACACCACTCTTAAAAGATGTGACTAGCATCCTTCAATTCGCCATATAAGCAGAAGATTCTTCAGATCTTGAAGGTCCCAGAAATAGCCATTTATTCAGTTGACATAACATGAATTACAGTATAATGACTTAAGAAAACTCACAGTAAATGATTAGTGACAACGCTTAAATTGTAGTGAGTTAAAATGACTCCTTTGGGTAAGCCGGTCGTTCCGGACGAGCACAAAATAACAGCGGGATGTGTAATAAAGTCTACTGGTGTCAGTTTAAATGTCTGTACATCAACATGTTCCTTTATTAAGCCTTCATATGAATAAAATGAAGCGTCAAGCTTTCCATCACCGAATGCAATAATTTCTGGCGAAAACTTCAGACTTTTAATAGCATCCATTATGTTGTGTATAGTGAATTGAGAGCAGAAGATCATCTTTGGTTTTGATATATTCAAAGCATGCAGTATTTCACCTGAAAAAGATAAAAAGCCAAATCCTTAATAATCACCATGATCCTAAATGGTAGGGACAGCATTATTGTTATAAGTAAGACCTGTGTCAACAAGTATAGAGACCGCTGAAATGGAATTGTTGAAAGCAGAAGTGTTAAGATTTCAAGAGAATCGGTTGTCATCTAACTGTTTAACCCATTGGTTATCTGGCCCCGCAACATTGATTTTATTTTAAATACTCAGTAACTGTGGGATTCGAACTTGCAACCTCCATTGCCGAAGCATGCTTGCTTACTTCTATGATGTCCGGAAGATATTAATTTAAAATATTTTGACTGCTGTTAGCTTATTTATTAGTATGTGGATTCACCATTCTGGTGAAAGTAATTGTCATGGCCAAAGATCACCTATTTGTTTTTTGGCAACTGGGGATTTATTACACACAGTTAGTGCATTTAATTAAACTGCATTCATAATTAGTAATGTTGTATATTATAATTTATTTTCTGTCATATTAGTGAGTTTGCCCTCAATACAAATTGACTACTGTGGCCAATGTCAAATTTGTTATCAGTAAGTAGTGTAAATAATAAGAATTAATTGCTATTATGAATTATTTATGATACTGAAATGAAGTCTTCCATACAGTTCTAGTAGATATCATATAATAAAGTGTTTAACATTACAAAAATAATTAAAATAAGCTATAACTGAATCAAATTTATCCATATTTTGTCAGGAGTTATAAATCGACGTCAAAAATCATTCTTCACAGTTCTTCAACATCACCAAACATTCATTTATTGAATCAGAAGTTATTTTTATTTATATTTATATAGTTAAGTTTATGACCAATTGTGAAGAATCGTGGCAGTCATTTTGCAGAAAACCTTCTCATATCCAAATAACTTCTACACCCATTCAATGGAGATCCTCTCAGCCTTAGAAATCTCATGCACTCTCATTCTCCGATCATTTATCACCATATTATGATTTTTTTCAATCATATCTGATATGGTAACCTCAGTTGTAAGATCTGAACATTCTTCACAAAAAAGGCATACACAGCCGTGCTTAAATTCAGCCGTCCAATAATTTATGGTTGATAACGAGGCGCAGAGTCCCCATAAACTTCTTTGAGTTCCGCTTTTACCTCATCATTCATTTTCTTTTTCAAAAACAAATATTTTATCACTGCTTGATATTCAACTTTTTCCACTGTTGTTGAATTACAAAAGTTGTTCATTTACAAGGTTCTACCTCACAAACTAAACGACATAGCGACTTGAAGATTTGACAGAATTCTTTTGAAAGGTTAAATTTACGAAAAATTTAGTTGTTTTAATAGTAGCAGCATGATCCCTTGCCGAAGCCAAGAACTTATCATATTACGCTAGTACATAATATTGTCTTATTACTGGCAAAAGATGTAAAAGTAAAAAAGTGAGTTTTGAGATAATTGAGTTTTAATGTTTGAGTTTTAATGTTAAATATATTTTACGACAATTTCTATCAAATAATACATTATACATTAAGAAATTGTCGGAAAATGTATTTAACAGAGAGACGCAAACATTAAAACTCCATTATCTCAAAACCCACTTTTTTACTTTAACGTCTTTTGCCAGTAATACAACGATATATATATACTAAGTGGTGTAGTATGGACAAGGTAAGCCACAGCGCCACCCTGACATACAACCCTCATAATATGTACTAACAAATTGTGAATTTAAGTGACTTAGTAAATATAAATGTGAAACTATACTGATTTTGAAACTCATAAACCTATAAAACTTATTTATCTGATTAACACGTAAGGATATACTTTTGGTATGGAGAACATTCATAGGTGCATTGATGGCCCCAATCATAAATACAGCTATGACGCAGACAGTAAACTCAAATCTGTTTTCACTAGACATGCCGATCACATCGCCTTTCTGTACGCCGAGCCTCCGCAGAGCCTCTGCAAGGTTAACACTCTTCTGGAGAATATCTTGGTAAGTGACTGTCTTTCCAGTAGCATTGTCAATCTGAAAAATAATTAAAAAATTGTAGTGATTACATTATTGTTTTATTTGTTTGTATTTTTGCAATCTTTTACAAAAGTTGAGATATAAAATCGTCTGGTAGCCTAGCACAGGTTAGCACCTTGTTTCTACAGAATTTAGGTCTGATTTTCACATGTCAGAATTTCGAGAAAACGAGAAAAATAAACTTTGAGATATCAAAATGGGGCTTACACAATGGCGTCAGTCTCAACAAGCACATCGCAACGAAGCTAAATTTGTAGAGATCGGTCGACCCTAGGCAGACCTAAGTGCAATTGTTTCTTCTATATATTTAGGACGGAGGTACATCCACAAAAACTAAAAGTGTTAAAACTTTCTTATCGCGAACGATATCGTATATAATGTGTAATAATTTAATATAGTAGGTTTCGTGTCTATTTTTTCATCAAACTGCTAATTATCCATTTTTCCACTAATTTGTACTTTATTGAAAGAGATACATGAAAATGTGAATTCAAACTTTATTCATTCCGTGTAGACATTTTATTTATTGTCTAATTTGTCTTAATTTACAATTTAAAAAATTATATATTATGGTAAGCAATATATTCCAAATAAGAATGTTAAAAAAATATGCACAAATAGGCAACTTTTCATTCATAAACATTCTAAATTCAAGATTGATACATACCTGTATAACAGTATTCCCACCCAATTTTAAATTTCGAAAAAGTTGTTCACTGAATGAAATGTCCAAATTTCCTTTCAACTCTGGCAGTCCCTGGATAATAAACTTTGAATCAGTCATTTTATTTTTTGACCTATGCATAAAACACAACCAGATTTGACGAAATTATCAGGCAACTGAACTACCCATTCATGGTACTTTTAAAGAATATGTACATTAAGTATTAACTGAAACTAGGTGAAATATGCTTATGAACAGTGTTGTAACACTACATAAAAGTTGTTGGTAATACTCTTAAATATAAATTGGAGAAATAGTCCGAGTAAATATGACATGATAATATTAACTCTTTCACTAGAATATTTTTACGGATTAATACTGTTTAAGAAAACTATAAAATACCTAGTTTGACATATATGTTATTTTCCTTTATTGATCTGCTTGATTATGTAATTCTGATTTTGAGGATTATCAACTGCTTACATTAATTATTCTGTATATTTTCTGAAACCTCTCAAATGTGCAAAAATATTGACAAAACATAACTTGTAATTAAATGATGTCTGTCTCCCCGGTAGCGTAGTTGGTAGCGTGTGCGCCTAGCAATCTGGGAATGCGGGTTCATATCTCCATCTGTCGGAGTTTTAAAATCCAAAAATGCAGGACTGGATGCCCATTGGATTGATAAATTGTCTGACAAACAATTCTCGTGAAAAATAATATTTCAATTTTTCTTCACATTGAG
>JAGVSQ010015337.1:0-10196 GCA_022683975.1 Rhyacophila evoluta
ATTTAAAATATGAGGCACGGAACGTTCCGAGTCTGGCAGATAACCGCTGGAGTAAGCAATAACGTAATATTACGGTTCCCGCAGGCCAAGTGTCAAATCGAACATAAAATTTCATATTTTGGAAATTTCAACATTTAAAAAAAAGTGAAGAATTACATGTGTATGTACAATTTTACCGTTTTATAGAAGATACAATTATGAAAATATACTGACAAGGTTTTGCCAAAGAATACGTACGCATTTGTAAGAATATAACTTCCTAATGAGATATGCAAACCTCATCAGCCAATTAATATTAAAATCCTCATTCATTAAACGTATTAACCATATAAGAAGAAACGGTACATACATAAAGGATTTTTTTTGGTGAAGCAAAAACCGAAACTTTTATCCCAAAGTTGCCCGCATTTACTTTGTTCAAAGAACGTTACCAAAACTCTGTGTTGGCAAAGTAAGAAAAAACCAAAAAAAAGAGGAAAACATTACTCGTAACTGTATGTGAGGTAAGTAGCCGTTCTACGTGTGATACTCTGGTAAATATTTGATAGATACTTCCCGAAAGGAAAACATCTACAAACATTTCGCTCCAAGGAATAAGAGAAAACCAACAAAAGAATTGTGAAAGAATGTTCAACGTTTTAAACTAAATTTGAAATCTATTTTATCAATACAATAAAACACAAAATAAACACTTAGTATTGAAATTAAATTAATACACAGTTAATCATTCATTGTCATGCCATTTAAAAATCTCTGCGGAGAGTGGAAGTGTGCTGATTGTATCTTCTTTAAACCAATGTTATTTCAGCGTTCTAGAATATCATACGAGTACACTGGAGTCTATTTATTAAACGAAGGATATGTTCCACAGAATTGCGTGTAAAATAAGTATATTACAATAAAAAATAATAGTGGATATCTTTCTTTGCATAGAAATTAATGGATATCAAAAAATAAAATTCATTATTATTTACTGTATTTTCGTTTTATTATCTGACAATAGACGAATCCGTTTACGCACATTTGGATGCTTTCACCACTGGGGATATCCAGAGTTTATATCATATTCTTTTAAAATCTTAGGATTTTTTTGATGTCATATTTGCTCCCGAAGTTGATGTCCCGTGATGACACTCACTCCGACAGTGGAGTACGTGTCTCAGCAATGTGAAGACGTCTTGAGAGGTAGTTGCTAGACCGAATGGGCATCCAATCCTGCATTTTCGGATTTTAAAAATACCACATACGTAGAAATCGAACCCGCGTTCCTCTTTTGCTAAGCGAGCACAAAAATCTCTACTCTTCCGGGCAGATTTACTTAGGATTTACTGGATTTAATTTTAATAAAAATGGGGGGTTAGGTTAGGTCCGCGTAGAGTCCAGTGTACTATTTACTACACGACAGCTTCAGAGGAGCTAAGGTTTGCCGGTATGGCCTGAGAGGATGCAAAACGACAAAATGGGAGTTGAAGCATTTGATGGAGCAATAGTGGGTTCATAAGCATTTCTGGCGGTCTAGGGGTGATGGCTTATCATAAAAGAAATTATTAATTACATTACGCGAGCCGAAAAAGCTGCAGTAGGCCAGGAAAGATTGGGAATCTATACTCCAGCGTGTGTAAAATAAAAGTTTTTTGGAAGCTGCTTTTGGGATACTTCTAGGACTTTGAAGAGCGCCTTACGTTAGTTACGCCGCGGTGTGCGCCCGTATAATCATGAAGATGCATCAAATCGTTAAAGTGAGCGTATCGTAGTAGAGATGGCGGGTTTTTTTTGACTACCGAAGTTGAAAGTTGCAGACAGTATACAGAAACTTAAGCGAATTTTGTAAACAAACATTTCAAACGTACGGACTGTTTAACCGCATGGTTACCGAACTATGGTAAACTAATTCTGGCAACGTGGCTCTTGACCACTGTTTGCTTGCTCCCGAAGGAATATTATTCTGCCACATCCTCTTCATGGTGTATTTTGGCCATTGGATCGACCACAAGTCAGAAGGGAACCTCAAATATTACTGAGACATTTTAAAATTATTAAAGATCAATTGCTTCGTGGGAGGTTCATTTCATCGAATGCAGTATTTCATATAATTATCATATTTGTGCCATGTTTCACTTCAACGCTTCGAAAATTGAATTAAACAATTTAATAGGGACTGAGCCCCTATCACAATTTTATAGTTTCAGAAGTGAGTGGAAATTCTTAAAAAATAATGATGGCTACTTCAAATAAGAAATGCACGCAGTTAAAACTATCTTTAAGTTGACTTTCATAACTAAATATCGTCACCGTTCTGCGAAAGTCAGTTGAATCCGGAAATTGAATAAAGCAATTTAAAGTTTAAGGGGAAATGTAAATTCACATATAATTAATATGTACATTGTAATGCAAAATTCTTCTACTTAGGGGACTTCGTTTTTACGGTTGGTAGAAAATGTTAACGTAAGATAATTAGCATTTAACTATTCTTCTTCTTCCATATGGGCTCCCTAAGTGAAGCATATGGTCACCACGTGCCACCTCCATGAACCCCTGTCCCTGCCAGTATTCTTGCGTCTCATCAGGTCATACCAGCATCTCGAGACTCCGCCGAATACATTATATAGATAGTATTCAGCGGTTTTCCAGGATGCTGACAAACGGTCGGATTGAAGAATAGGCAGGTCAGGTTCAGACTCTCTGATATAAATACATGTTAATAATAAACGCAAGTCGATTCCATTTTTTTTAACCAAGTCCGCTTTGAAAGTGGAGCATTTGGATGTCAACATTGTGAAGATTACCACTCCAGAAATAGAATTTTTTTACGAGAGTTTGTTGTCAGTAAAACTGGCCATCCAGATTTTTTAATCCTAAAGATGTGGGAATCGAACAATCGGGGACAAGTATTAATTTCATATATTTTTTTATGAAAATATAACAATATTTACCATACTTATATTATTATTTATATACCATGTTCACTCCCTAAGTGGAGCATATTGATCTACACAGTTTGAAGATATCCACTCCGAAAGTGGAGTATATTGATCTCCACAATGTGAACACGTCTTGACAGATTATTTTTCACGATAATTGTTTGTCAGAAAATTGCTCAACCAAGTGAGCATCCAGTCCCGCATTTAAAATCCTACGGATGGGGAATCGAACCCGCATCCCCCGGATCGCTAGGCGCGCACGCTACCAACTACGCTAACCGCTACCTGCCGGGGGACTATAATACTTATATATACTATAAGTATTATTGGTTAAATTTTACATGAAAAAACCTAATGGTCGGATTATTAAGCGATCAAAATAAAGGGCTACATTATTTTCGTTCGACCGAAAAATATTTTATAATCTAACAATAGGCAAGAAAGAAGCAGTGCAAATGGCAGGGGTCGTAAATCAAACACTACAAGTGTTGAGGATACAAAGGTGGATGCGGGCGCTCGGGGATGTGATAAATTGCACCCCTGGAGCCACCAATTGAATATTGCGCTGCCCCTCAGATAATAAGGGTGTGTACCCGGGGAGAGCACTTACACAGGCGCCATAAGAGGATCTCTGTTTCTCTTACTATTCGCTGTCGCCTGCTGGTACTTACTTACTCCGTGTAATGTGCTGTTTCCATTTCTATTTTCCTTTAACTATTTTGGTCTCCGAGGACACGTTAAACACATTACATCGCTTTGGTTTGTTATGTCAAGAGTACTCAGATATAAAAAGAAATTTAGAAAGCAAAGAAAAGATGGACTAGAGGTGGATAGTTCCACAAACCAGTTGGGAATATATTTTTATTCATTACACACAAAAAATTTATGATTCACAAAGAGGATATTTTTCTAAATGAATTGAATTTATTATGAATGGCGTTGTCAATTTAGCGGTATTCAGGACGGAATGTAACGGTTACAATACGACAAAGTATCGGGAACAATTTCATAAATTTTTACCCCTCGAAAAACAAATGAATTTGTTGAAGTTAAGAAAGAGGACAACTCTTTGTGTATGAGTACAGCAGCTCCTACCAGTACTTGTAGTCAAGCGGTAGTTACAAGTTACAAGACGACCGTGGGTCAAAACGATACTCAGTTTCTCGACACCGTGTACGGCGTTGACACATAGTTGCCATTGATTTGAGGACGATACTATGTAATAAAATTTGTCGTCCCCCTCCGAAGCAAAACTTTTATTATGAGATATGGTTGTTTGAAATGACTTTGCACTTGAATAAAAATGCTTGGTTTTTGGTTGTTCTATAGAACAGTGCTCTGTAATATTTTCTGTCAGGGCACGCTTGATATTTTTTCCAAAATTTCCCCGCACACCGCAAGTAAAAAAAGAAAGATATGCCGCTGCTATGGCGGCATTTCTAGTGTTGGAGATATTGAAGAAATGCGCCACGGCACACTCAGTATCATCTCGCGGCACATTACTGTGATACGACACATCAGTTGCGCAGCACTGATATAGACAACTTATTAGTGACTTTACGAGATCGAGCGTAAAATTACAAGATTGCTAGTATACTGTAAGTTTGACGAAAAACTATATGGGTGAGTTCTTTCTTCAGGTCGAGTATATGATTTTCCATGTTTCAAAATGATACTAGTAGTGCTGGATGAATGTTAATACATATCCAACTGGTTAAAAAATTGGCAAACCATCGAGTTTTAATAAAAAATAATTGTCAATATAACTCTTTATTATTCTGAGATCCATCTACTTTTTAGAGTACATTTCTTCAGACTGTCGAGATTTGTGTGCTGATTAAAGTACACGCATACGAGTATAGTACGTTTATCTTTAATATACGATATCTCAGAAACCATAGAGTGAAACAATAATAATAGTTATTGAATGGAGAAGAGTGGTTCGGATTTACTACCCCTGGACATCGAACCCCAAGGTCGATATCCACCTAACCTAAAAAGCCAATAAGATATTTCATTGTTTCAGTATTTCAGTGTAATTTGGCACCTACACTGGTATTTTTATCGACATCTGATCACTGTCAGTCTTCTCCATTATCTAAGTTTGTCTATTCAATTCCACACAGTTGATTCACAGGATCAAAGGTTTTCGTGTATTCTGTATTAATGCTACTGTGGCTAGTTTGTGAGTGAAATATATGTTTGTATAAATTATTTGTAACATTTTCTGGTAATTCAAGGAAAGATTTTCAAAAAAAGGCTGCCGAAGTTCACACGAATTTTCCGTATTTGGAGAAATTAAATTAATTACTTTTTAAGGATTAAAAATAAAGACAGAGTTGAAAACATTGCAGGATTTAATTATTTGAAAATATAAACAAGAGTGCCAACATGCGTGATTAATGAAAAGCAATTTTCCTAATTAGCGCCGGAGGAGGGAACTGGGAGGAAAAAGGGTTGAAGAGGTGTGAGGAGGACGAGATAAATTACAAATACCTACTGCTCCGCAAGATATGCCATCATAATATGAATAAACAAATTAATGAAGTTAACAAATTCCAGCGTTGGTGTCATCCAAGAGAATCTGTGACAATATTAAAAGGTAAATACTTGTAAATGATCAATATGTTGATAAAGTCAACGAAGGTGATGGATGCACGCGTAGTAATGAAAAAAAAACGGTTTTCTTTTCAGAGATTTTTGCTTACGTTTAATAGATATCGACTGTAAAAAGGAAAAATGACGCAAGCCTCAGTTTTTTCACAACAGCTCTTCTATCTTTCATATCATATTCGCTCCCAAAGTGGAGCATATGGATCTGCATAGTGTGAAGATATCGATTCCGGAAGAGTAGTATTTATTTCTTCCCAAAACATTTAACACCACAATAAAATTACAAAATATTCTATTAAATAATTACAGAAAAAAAAATATCAAGAGCCACGAAGCACATTTCAACATGGCTGACTTTATTAATAAATAGTATAGCCATTATTGGGGCACTGAAAATTTTCAATTGATACACCAACGACCATTGAGCTCTCGCAGATGTGTGATGTACTATTTGGGGTATATTTTTTGAGGATGCTAGAGTCAATGGTGTAATAGTACAGCACATGTGGTCCCAACAGGACGGTGCTACACAAATTGTGCTGCAATACATGTTAGACTGTTTGTTATACAATTGCTCAGCCCAATGGACACCCGGTCCTGCATTTTTGGATTTTTTTAGATCCGACAGACCCCACATTCCCCGGATTGCTAAGCGCGCATGCTACTACACTACCGGGAAGACAACAGCTCTTACGATAATCATAATGTATGCAATTTAATACACGTTCTATTAAGAAGATGTAAGTTGAAACTGCTGAATTAGTGTCTAAATTAAGCTTTACAGTTCATTTTATTCGTTGTTTGGAAGAAGAAGAAGAGCATTGCGTACAAATTGGCATATCTAATTTGATTGATTCCATGGTATTAGTTGAATTGATAGCAGTAAAATAATTTAGTGTTTAAAACGTTTGTTCATAAAAAATTAACTCACTAATGAAACAGCTAAGAGCCTAACACAGTTGTTATTTTTTATTGAAATTAGAATAATAATGTATCAAATTTAGGCAAGTAGCTAACATTTTATATTGTAACGGCCGTCAACCCTTTTAAGACGAAAAGTCAACAAAATATCAAGTGTTGTAAAATACAATTTGGCGCCAGAAGTTTAAATGTCAAAACGTTGAATTATGTAATATTATAATTCGCCTTTATAATAAAGTGTAGGAGACCCTCATATTTAAGCTGAAAAATAATAATAAACGAACAAAAAAGGGATAAATAAGCCCACTTTATCAAGGACCGCTCGGAATCAAAAGAACAAAACATAATCAATATACGGAATTATTAAAATTCACGAAGGTATTCAAAGTATTTTCGAAAATATAATTAGTATACAAAAGCACAAAATTGAAATATAAAATGACAGAATATTAGATAACAAAGAAACAGATAAGTATTTACGCTGTGAAATGACTGGTGAAGAATTTAGAAATAAAATTTGTTCATAACTTCAAATTGAGGTCATTTGTAGCTTACATTTTATCAGGGCTGTGTAGTTGGAGTTGAAAGTGAAGTTTTAGACGAAGTCAGAGCTATAGAGGTTAGCAGACGTTAGTAGACTATGATCATTCTTCTGTTTTGGCCAACTGGTATTGTGACGACTTGGTAAAAATATTGGGGTAGGAATTTCGGTACAGAATATATTTGTGCGGGAAGCTTTTACGTTCTAGCGCGTGAGCTTTCGCATTTTATTCTCTGCCATTCAATTGATTATCTTAATTGAATTCGAGGTACAAGTTGAAGTTTAAGCAGTAGATTTCAGACGACCAACATTTTTACAAACATACAACAATATTCCAAGAAAATTGTGTAGCTTACAGCATTGGGCGGCATCCAAAGCATTACTTGTACGGCACACACATTAATTATGTTGCATCCAAGAATAAAAGCTGTCGTATATCGAAATGCACGTGCGTGCTTTGAATTCATCATCAGCAACAATTACGTGTCATACATCAATCGTTTTTACTCCTCCCAGGCTATCCCTTTCATTCCGCCGAATACTTACTTTGGATAGTAATTGTCAGCTTTCATGAAGGACAGAACAGTGTTCAGGTTTTGCAGCGCGTTTCCTATGGAGTTCATGTTTAGATGCATGAATTTGATCTCTTACATAATATCTGAGTACGCTAATAAGTCAATCTAATTCACCCCGAATATTTATTGCAAGAATATCAAGGGCCCATCTTTGAAAACAGGAAGATGGGTCCACGGATCCTCCTTCAACTGCGAACTTGCAAACCCCTTTAAGCTTGTTCAGTATCCAAGGACATCGTCTACTAGCAATACACAGTAGTAAAATAAATCCAAATTGCGAACGCAATTTTCTGGAGCAAAACAACCGTATCTAAGCATTAAGATTATTTAAAATATTTACTTTCCACTCACACAATTTTAAGCCAAGCTGTAAAAAACGTTTCATATTATCAGTCCTATCATTATGGTACTTACTTTTGTTTGTGAATTATTCAAGTTTATTGATGTTAAGCAAAAATTGTCCCCCACACTTAAAAAATAAAACATCATTAAATTTTCATGTTTAGCATAATCTTATGATATGTTAATATGGTTGATTTACATATTTGTCTAACATCCGCCGGAATCACTGCGTGAATGGAAGTCTACAATGTATTCCGTTTTATGTATAATCCGCTCAATACTACTGGAGTCAGTTCCGACGTTTTTCGCCGATAAGCGAATGATCACAGTAGCGGCACAAAGGATTAAATAAATATCCCAAAATTGAGTAAATAAAATAAATATATTTAAGAATATTCGCAAGCTTCACAATGGAAGAAATCGGCATAAAAATTAAAGGTTGACTGTTATATTTGTAACCATTGAAAAAAGCTCATACATTGTTTAAGAAATATACATTTTTAATGAATACAGCCTTGTTCCTGGATACATAAACGAAGCGCTCAACTTGCCATAAACTTATAATTTATGTTTTTTACACGAGATTTATAAATATATGAACAAAAAAACTTGCCACGTAAAACAGAAGTAAGAACGTAAAGAAATTGACAGTTGATTTTTTAAAATGAATGGTTATCTAGATATTTTAGTAAAATTGTAAAAAAATACAAAGAAAAATGATTTTAATTGAGATTTGCTAGCAAGACATAACCGATAGTGGCTCTACTAGTTTGGCAAAAGAGGAAGAAAAAGCCCTGATGATTGCTTTGTAGTAGCCTGTCAAAATAAGCCTTTATAGTGCGAATGTATATTATTGCAGATATATGCTCCATTTTTGTATTGGTTCTCTTCAGCTTGATGATATCCATATTCTACTAAACTTTCGGAGCGGACATGTTAAAAAAATCGACTTATGATTATAATTAATACTGTTTTATACTATATTAATACAATAACATGGTAAAAATCAAATGCCGCCAGTTCAATGCATGCATTCTGTCAGTGCTGCTCTACGGTTGCAAAACGTGGCACCCAAGAAAGGACAAAGCATCCGTATTCTAAGTTTTTAGAACAGGTTCCTGCGGCGGGAATTCTGGGGATACAGTGGTATGACTTCGTTCGAAACGAGAAGATAAAAGAACGGACCATGCAGCCACTTATCACTGACAAAGTGAAGCTGTGACGCTGGACCTGGCTTGGCCACATATTGCGGACGCCTATAGAGAGTCTAAACCTGGCCTGCTTATTCTTTAAGACAACCGGTTGCTAAAAACTATCTATAGAATGTATTCGGCAGAGTTATGGGATGAAGTTATGACCTGGGAGGTCGCAAGAATACAGGCGGGCGACATGGATTCTTGGAGGCGGCATGTGGTGACCATATGTTCCACTTAGGGAGCGGATATGCAAGAAGAAGAATATAATATAACAATTCACAATCGAAATTACGAACTTAAAGGTGCGTGAAATTATCAATTTACCAAATGAATATACATACATTATGTCGAATTTTACAATTTTCAGATACTTTCGACTTACGGTGTTCGACGTAAAATTAAAATGTTGTAAAGACTAAAACTTTCATATTGTAATAATTCGCGTATATTGGAAACAGCGTAAAAGCGGAGATGGTTCATAATTGTGTTGGAATTCTTTGATCGTCCACGAAAGCACTGCACTGCCAGGTGATTGGTTGAATTATTCAAAAGGTAACTCGAGTCTTATTATCTGGACATACAGGTGGGAAAGTTTTGCAAGACTTGATTCATGGTAGGGATGATGCCATTAGTTTTACGAAGAACCGTCATTCATTAGTGGACACATGAAAATAAAGGGAGGACGAAATGGAGGAAGATACTTTTTCTTTTATGACCGTTCGCAAAGGTCAGGTTTATATCTTGAGCGCATCGCCCGTAATGTGCTTTACGGCTTCCCGTTGACTAAAATAGTACTCTCTAAAGTGCAATGTGCAAAAATAAACGTGATAAACGACCGAAAAAATAATAATACGTTATAGTTATCTGAAAGAGATTTTCAATTCATTATATTTTATTAAATTTCCTTAAAACGAATTGTTGATTTTTGTCGGTTGCATGGATGTGTGGAGTATATAAATTAATTAGATTCAGCCAGTGACATAAAATACATTTAGCCAGTGACATACATTATTTGCAGCCAGTGATGTAAAGTCAGTGCGAAGTTTATTGCATATCGCTAACAAGTGTCACAAACATTCAAACAATA
>JAGVSQ010015338.1:0-10196 GCA_022683975.1 Rhyacophila evoluta
ACAGTGATCTCACATATGTAAGTTTACCAGTTTTAAATAATTTAGAATTTAATATTTTTACTATTCATTCCATTAATTCGTTTGAATATTTTATGTAAGTAAATAAATATTATTTGTAATTTCATTAGACAGAGGTGGTGGCAAGATATTTTATCATGATTTGGAGAGTTTAAAAATAAAATTTTCAACCTAGACTGAAGGGGCGGCGTATTTATTATAACCGGTGATTGAATCACAAAAGCCGATCCTAACTCAATTTATTATCGATGCTTCTTTTTATTGAAGCGGTCTTGGTAAAATTATGAATAAAACCGAATTACTTCACTTTATTCCGCTTGTTTTACTTTGAAACCAACATATTGATCACTGAAAAATAAACCAGCTATATTCACAGTAAAAGCAGTTATGGGTATACAATACACTCTAGATGCCATCAGAGAGAACCAATCCTGTTTGCTTGGAATACAGTTGGGTATTATACGCATGTATTCGGTGGGATTAAAGGATCTCGAAATAATCTGGGAAGATGGACAGTCATTGGTGGATGACAGAGAATTTTGGAGTACTTTTGGGATTAGTAAGGCTGTAGTTTTAGCCGTCGTAAACGTATAAATCGTATATTTTTCTTTCATTTATTGATTGTAATTGGTCTATCTATAATATATAAAATAAATGTAATGTTACTAATGTGTCAAACGTTGTTAAACGATTTAAGTATTATATTTGCCTATGTATGAAATAAACAATATAGTCGGAAGAGAATGGCGGTAAATATCACAGGGCCGACAAAAACACGGGGTGTGTCCAGTCTTATAATATATTGACATCAGATGGTGGTGACTATGGTATGCAGATATGCTTACAATGACATTGATACAGTATTCTATAAGAAAGGTTTACCGCTTGAGGCTTAGACCATACATCAAATTGTAATATCTTGTGATTGAATGCAGATTTTTAAAATTGAGTATCGTCTATTCAAATGAGAATGTTGGTCGAGAACTGATCTTATTAAAGAATTCGTGATATCTGTAATGTATATGCAGATTATTTATTTAGCTTGAGCAATATAATTTTACTTATAGCTAGCTATAATGTTAATATAATGGCAACAGAATTTTAACACCTAAAAAATTTATTTAGACATACTTTCGCACAGTAATATTATTGAATTATTTGTAGCGATCATATTATTCGTAACCTGTTTTCGCGGTTTGATGTTGATTCAGCCGAAAAAAAAACAAAAATTTAAAAACTAGTTGTGAACAATGATTTATTTTCAGATTTAGGTGGTTAAAATAAACTAAGTCTCTAATGTTTACTACAAAATATATTTTTGAATTATCCGCACACAACTAACAGCCACGTAATAAACAATTCTACCAAATGGAATTGTCATCATAGTACCTGCAAGCGGTAAATAAGATAAAGTTAAGCGACTGAAATATGGCGAGAAACACCTTACCCACACTTTGGGAACTTGTACGTGATCCGAAATCGAGATCAATTTGGCGATCATACCTTATGTCCAGCGGTTCTAGCTCGAGGAGTTTTATTTTGTTAATATATATATATATCAAGATTAGTACCCATATCACCATTAAATGCTATTTAAAATATTTATTAATTCATTTCAATTAAACTTCATTTAAATGAATCGTCATTGTTGGATTACTACCTCGGATTAGAACTGGGTAATTCAAGAATGATTATTTGACTATGTTTCAATAAAATATTCTTCAGTTACTAAAGATGATTACATTCCAGGTGACCCCTTCTATCTATCTGGTAATGGTTGGGTCTAACAGAAATTATTTCATCATCATTAAACTATTTTTTGATATTCGATAATCTGGCATATCTTACTAATATACTAGTAAAGTCAATTGCGTTGTTAGTATGAATAAAGTTATGTACATTTAAAGGAATACTTATCATTAGCCGTACTATGTAGACATAGTTATTGTACTGTTATGATTCTTGCGTTTTTTGTTTGATCGCTAAGGGTTGCAACATTCATTTGAGTAAGGGGAAAACAAAGTTTGAAGATCTCGTCCTAGTGAGGCAAACTTTATAATTTGCAGCCTCTAAATGCATTGCGCGTGATTCGATAAATGTAACATTAGCGTAAATTGGCTGAAAGCAGATAAATTGATTCGGTCACGTCTCCCTGCCCCTCCACTCTCCTTTCGTCTGAGCGAGTCACGTGCCGCTCCTGCCGACTATCATTTTACCAAAGTTTGTATACTTCGGTTTCTAGCTGCCTCTGAGCAACGAACGGCGTATACCAAACTCACGGATTTATAGTTGTAGTGGCACATGTAATGTAATATAATAATTAATATTTAGTATGATTCATTTAAGCTTTGAGAACGAAACAGTAAACTGAAAGTATGTTTAGATAGATTTTAATATAACTTATAGCTGTATAACATCCGAATATATGGTAAAACTATTAAATAAACAGTTGTTTACGGTGTTATTTTATCAATACAGTTTGAAACAAGAATCTTCATGTAGAACGTATTGACTGTTTTTATGCTTATCAAATGAAACAATAATTAGACCAATAGTAAAATGTTTGCAATCCTAATAATATATAATTATATGTAAAACCTTTTAATATAAAAAAATAGTTTCAGAAAAAGAGACGGCGTATGATTTTTTTATAATATTTTATTTGTAACACCAAATTCTGTTTATTATGATATAATTTTTTGATTTAATCGTTGCTTTTAAAATGTATTGAAAATAAAAAGTATATAAATAACGCAAAAATAACGCGAATTCTTGATTTTTCAAAAAAAAAAACTGTAACTTTATTATTAACCAGGAAATGTTTGTTTATATTGTTTATTATTCGAAACAATGTTGTTTGCTTTCGAAAATACTAATATTCAAATACATCGAAAGTTTATTTCTCTTCGAAAATATTGACGAAATGAAATAAAATAAATTTGATATAGTTTTAGGCGTATATTTATATGAAGCATGCTTCAAACGAGGGCGGCATTTAATTATGCATTGTATATTATTATTTTTGTTTTCATTATGCATGATGCAATAGCTGCATTTATATTTACCGGATATTTTGAAAATTCGATGTGAGCGCTTAAATCTGAATATAATTAACATTTTATGGAAATTCGAAAACGCGAACGTTTTAACTGACCATTTAAAACATCGGTTGCCTAAATTAACCATCCATTTGAAAAGTATTTTTTATAGTGTTTTATATTTCGTTTGCTTTTATGTTTTTTTATCGGGTTGGTATATCGGGATATAATTTTTCAGAATGTAAATTAACAGATGAATAAACAGTAAGCCTAAAATATATTTTATTTAGCAAAAATAATCAACAGAATAAATAGTAAATACGCGTTATAGTACAGTACATTCAGAACTAGTATGTTTTTTATTCGTCGCTTCGAATCTAGTGTACCCCTGGACCTCGTATAACACGGTACTTCTACAGCACAGTTTTAATATCAAACGGTTGATGAATTTTGCCATATTCTTGTATAACAGGTTAATATAACACAGTTTTAGAAAAAAATCTTAACATGTCTGAGTTGGATTGCAAAATTAATCAACATGTCCGATTTGGACATCGATATATTTATTTGACTAGATCCACTATCGAACAAATTAAAAATCTATTTTAAATGCTTTCTGTAAAAAAAACTGGCCAGAGTGTAGTTTTTACTACCAATAGAAGATGAATACGAAATGACAGTTAACATTTGTCGTTGTACTGCCGGGGAACGATTTTATGGCTTGGATATTCAAAATATTGAAGAAGTATTAAATGACCGTACTTTTATGAGGAAAAAATAGTCGAGATGAGAAGACAGCTACACGTTTCACATTAAAAACAATAATATTAATTTAGTATTTTTTGTATGAAAGAACATTTTATAGTAGAACAAAATCAATTTCAAGAATATTAATAACAAAAATAAACATCAAAAAACCTAATTTGGTTTTTTTATACAAAAAAATACTTGTTCAAAATGTTCTCTTTTAAATTTTGACCGAGTGGAATAAATTTTCTTAAGGAAATACCCCCCTCAAGTATCCTATGCAAATTTTCATATCGATTGATTGCGCTGCCCAACACTACTACGGCATAGTCCCGGCCGAAATAGTTATTGCAGACCTACGAAAAAATTTTAGTGATGTTCATTGAAAAATATCATGTTGTAATTGTTGTACTCAGCGGACCATTGCTAGGTTTATGATTATTTTAATCATAGGTTTATTTATAGGTAATAATGTATTTATAAGCTTTGGATTAGGATTCCCAATATTTCCGTTCGCAGCATTGTTCGAAAGTCACCCGAAGTTAATAAAGAAAATTAAATCCTTTAATTCGTTCCCATAAGCCGCACCGAGAAGATATAATTTTGGCAGGGACTGTCAAATAAGCCGGAGAGAGCTTACTAATTAAACAGTAAACTGGGAACGTAACACGGAAATATTTCGGGGCTATAAAATATTTAACCTGACTACCGCACGCGCTTTTCATTGCACAATCCGGATGGCAGCTTTGATAGACATACTCGATAGGATTTTCCCGCAGCCAATGTATTATATAAAAGTATTTTAGATATTTCCGTATTATATTTTGTCACTATTAATTAACTAGTACTATTCATAAATTATTAATTGAATACAGTCATAATTTGATTTATCTATTCGTCAATAATTATATGTTACTAACATGTCATAACTGATGACGTCCTTTTACTTAAATCAATCGATGCTTATTTAACGCGTGTGTGTATTTAATATTCAATCAATTAAATTTACTCTTGAAAATATATTTGTGCTTTTTTATATCGAAAATGTATGTGGTATATTATGGTATATACAAAAATAACTAAACATATAAATTAATACCTGAAAACATAATTTCAAGGGTATGAGAGGTTTCCTTGTGGCGATTCATAATCAATTCTCATGTCAAATATGATAATACTTACAAGAGTAAGTTTTCGGTACAACAAATTTCTTGTCGCAGTAGATAGCTAGTAATATTTTTATATTATCGAAGGAATTATCTAGAATCACTATTAAATCAGAGGATCATTGTAACAGAACATTATGAAGAATTTTTTATTTCTGTCTTATAAACATCATTAGTCATAAATTATATGTTAACAATTGTAACAGCGTAGTTTCCATAAATGCCCATAAAATCATCAGAATATCAAATAACTCAAAAATGTTCCTAATAGTCCGTAAATCTAATGACTAATAGATTATTGATGTTATTGGTGTATAGTAAGTTAAGTTTTGGATATTATTTTCTAAATATTGTTTTTTTTTCTTCAATATTTTTTAAATTAATGCAAAGTTTTACCCTTGTATGACTTAAAATTACGAACGCATTAATAGGGCTGTGCCGTAGATTTATCCTTCCGGCAATTGCCGATCGCCTTATTTATTCCCACAAAACAGCAGACTTAACGCCCTGCTTTATTGGCGGAATCTTTTACTTTTGCTCTCTTCAGTCTGTTTTTCACTGTCGACGAACCTTATAGCATAGTGAGAAAACCCGCGATCTCGGCATTTAAAAGTTTAAGTTAATAAATGCAATTAAATTTATCAAATCTAGGAAGATAGTCTTTAAATATATATTTAAATACACAGTGAAACCTCGACATAACCGACGAAATATCCGTAATTAAGTGAAAGTGCAATCATCGGATAATGGTAAGGATTTTTTTTTTTGATAAGATATAAATTAAGAAAGACTTAAAGTTCTCAATTTCTGTAGAACCACGAAGGATAATGCTGTGGGAATAAATAGGCGAAGATTTTTTAAAAATTGTGAGAGGTAGATTAAGGTATTGTTTTGAGAAATTGTATTACAATTTCGTAATTTTAGACAATTTATTACAAAAAAAAAAGCTAAAAAAAGTCTTCATCATTCTACTGCTTGTTGAGAATTCGTTATGGGAACAGTACAGCTAAATGTTTAAATTTAGTCATATTTATCGCACAGTTCGTGTATATAATAGTTTAGTTCTCGATTTCTCACCGAAAGAAAAATACGCGAAAAAGATGACAGGAGCGTCATACTTCGAATGTTTAAAATTAAGCTTTATGATTCTTGCTTGTTTGTATCGGTAAGTTGTTAGTTTCTTCAATGGTATATAAAATACGTGTAATATTTATATGGGATACTTCGTCGCGTCGTTGAAACAAAATCTGTATAATTTAATGTTTATGTGATCAAAAATCACATCAAATAGAATTTATTGCATTAATTATCCGCTATCAATTCACTGGATAATCAAGAAAATAATTTCTTGAATTATTTTGGAAAATTTGTGCATTGGTAAAAAAATAAGTTGTACGTGGTAGTGAAATTTAAGATTTTTCGTGAAAAATTCAATTTATACGAAATATTGAAAGTTAAGAGGAGGTGTCGTGATTCGTCCAACGAAATGTTCGCTTTTACCTTGTGAATAAGCCGCTCATAAATTTCATCCTAGCACTCTTTACTTTTGCATGGAACAATCTCAGCGGCGCATCGCTCACTTGTGGAATGAACCGCGTCGCTGACGCTACCTAGGGTGCGTGGTGCGAGTAACATTACTCCGAGTCATAATGCTTCTTTGCTCAAATCTCGCAAACTACAATTCTCGACCTCCTAACAGCATGTTCTTGATGCATTGCTTGGAAAATACCCAAAGGCATGTATTATCCCTAGGGATATTATATTTTCTTAAATATTTTACATGGTTATTCTGCGATACAATAAGTATCTATAAGTATTAATCTAATGGCAGTTGGTATTTACCCACATTATATTCAAAACTTGGAAAATGATTTACGAAAATAAGCTTTTTTAGGATTTTAGTATGGTATGAAGCTTATTTTAGATTTTACAAAATTGACGAAGAAAACTGTTCGCAGTATGCCATCGTAAATTCTTCCATTTTACAACACCCGCGTAACAGTTACATTATTCTATTTAATTGTAAGTCGTAAAATAAGAAAAAATCTTTTCAAGTGCCATTTAGCGTAAACCCACGCGCGAGCATATACTTTTCTGATACTTTAGTTGCCGTTTTGGCGAGTTAACTTTAACAACTGGAGTTGGCTGAGTTTGCGAACCATGACCGACACGCTCACAGTGAATCGCTTCTGTTCGCGTCGAATCGCGCGAACCCTTTCCCTTGAATGGCTGGGCCCTAAAAGAGAGAAATTAACGCGACACGCCCTACCGCCGAATTTGACTATTTTACGTGGAATTGTCTGATTTTAACAACTCCAGGAGGACTCTTCGCTGAAAAGTGATTAAGTGATATCGACTACCCATTCCTTTTACAATCTTCTATGTTCTATGGTGCACAGTTAAATACACATATATAGTTGGCACAAGAATACAGTCTAGAATTCTAACTATACGAAAAAATAGAAATGAACATCGACACTAAAATATGCATTTACTCAGAGTTTTCTTTATATGCCAGCTACTGTATTTTATGATTTTGTAACTAAAACTACTAGGTGTATAAAAAGTTCTTTCTTTGGTATCTTGTCAAATCTGAGTATGTGATACTATCATTTACTTCGATTAAAATTTAATTCAAAAATAATTTTATTTAACGCTAACCGACGTTAATGCTAAATATTTTTAGTCAAAGAAATGCAGTTTGAATTCAGAAAATTCTAACCATTAGTTTTTTTATTAAATAAATAAAACGTTGCTACGAAAAGTTACCGATGCAACGCTAACGATATTGTAGTTTAATAATGTATAGGTTTATTTAATTACACTGAAAAGGTATGTTTAAACTAAACAATGCACCATGTAATCTCCCCTAAGTGACTGAAAATCTCCCATAAACTTAGTGGTGCTCTCGCCACCCGCGCTAAATATTCCCGCTATTAATTGAATGCAGGTTTTATTCAAACAGTCTGGCGGGTTATTTCAGTTCGCGGGGGTAAATAGCCTGCTCGAGAATGTAATGCGAAGAAAGGTATGGTTAACGGGCCGTATTCGTCTGTTCGTGATAACGAGGAATCCCCTTGTTCCCTGTCGTAGTGGTAACTTTCTTCGTCGTGAACCTCGTCAGTCGTCCCGCGGGAGCTTCTTACGTGTTTAATATCCGCCCTCGCGAAGAGTTCAAATTTATCTTTAATTTTTCGAAAGTTTTCTCACTATTGTTTACCTCTGTGGATTAGGTAAAATTTTAAGTGCTGAATTATCGACTTCTGCTGCAAGACGCTAAGGAGTAGCTTTATCATAGTATGTGCTTAAAACTAGCAAACTTTTGAAATGCTCACTCCAAAGCTTACGGTTTTGTTTCAAAGTAAGTTTTATATGAATTATGTCGGAAACATAATTTGGGATTAAATAGTCGATTTAAATTATTCAATATGTAATTTTATATATTACATGCCGGTACTTTAGTGAAGTATACGCTCATACGAACATGTATTTTGTTACAACAGATGAAGTAAACATTTAGTGTTATGAATGATATGAAAATATGAATCTTGTTTTTCGCTTCTCCAACTAACCAAGTGCAAGGTGCCAGAAGTATCCGAAGAGCAGCCATCCATTAAGCAGGCTTTGGTTTACGTGAACTGGAATTGCGTGATAACTATCCTAACTAAGCCCTGTAAATATCAAACCTTATTGAGAAGAAATTTTCACATTTGTCGTCAGATGCTGAAAAATTTTGAAAAGCTTAAGTTAACTTTTACAGCAACCAAGTTGCATTAGTCTACCGTTTCGAAAAATGATCAACCCAACTTGAAAAGCTCTTTCCATTCAACCAATATATAAGATATTTCACGATTGCGTGACTAGAATCCTAGAGTTAATCGTCATCATGGGATACTACTGGGTAAAAGCAGGCAAAACCACCGTTTCCGGTTAAGAACTGGCGACTTTACTGGTTTGGAGTGAGTATGGTTATCTCTGTCTGCTACTTAAGTTAAGAAAACGTAAATGTTTGCACTCCCTTGTACCAGGCTGGAGAATAAAACGATCTATTACCCAATTTGACTTTAACGTAATGTTGCCACATACAAATTAATCATTAAACTGTATACATGCTAGCTATTGCGTTAATCCAATAATATTTTAAACTGCTATTCAGTATCAATAAAAGTTACGCCTCCGTGTTGCATAAAATTAGTCAACCCATATAGAACTTTTCAGCTTCAAATATAGCTTTTTATTTTTAAATTTATTTTCTGATCCAAAGGTATCTCATTAGTTATTGTGGTTGACGAACGACGTAGAATATGATACATGTAGAATTAAACATTGTCATACTTCCACAAATCTACTTTCATAGATTGTATTGTTTTTTTTATTCAATTTGTTGCATTGTGGCGGTGAAAAATGTATATCGTCGTCAATATTAAATTACAAAGTGACTTAAACCAAAAAATCGAGTTACGTGTTCCTGGAATATTGGCGACGATATGTTTAATATATATATATGACATGGTTGTTTATTATTATGGGGTATGTAAAAAAGATGGATTTCATTTCACAAATCACTTAATTACTCATAACCTCCTTTCATGCTAAAAATAATTGCCAAATTATTTCACATTTTCACATAAATAATGACAGTAATATGGAAAAGCTTTAAAATTACTTGTTGGCTATACGCTCCGCCTGGTGTAATTAAGGTAAAAATAAAAGGCAGTTATGTTTTAGATGTGTACGCAAGTGTTGATGATTTTGCGTAAAATAACATAAAACTCTTAATTGTTTTTTTTTTTTTTTTTCATAGAGCGTATTCGACAATCCCTTCGCATCGTTCTGTAGCTAACTTAATTGCTTACGCAAAAAGTGGAGTGTTTTTTGTGTGTTTAATTAGCGATTTGTTTGGTGTGCAGGTGGCCGCAGCGATGATGTCCTGTCCCCTGCCGCTGCCGCTGCTCCAGCCCGCCCTCCACCCTCAGCCGACCCTCGCGGCAGACTTCCCCACCATACACATCGGCATCAAGGTGAGATTTTTCTCTTTACAAAAGGGTTAAAGAGTGTTATCAAAGGGGGTTTGGGAAAAATATTTTAACGTTAATACCTTTTTATTTCGAATCACCAAATATATACACTGTCCTAATTATTCGAAAATGTGCACGTAAGTCTCAATATATATTAAATAATTCAGAATTTAAAATCAATTTCCATCAAGCACCATTAGTCGAAAATA
>JAGVSQ010015339.1:0-10195 GCA_022683975.1 Rhyacophila evoluta
GTGTAGATCCATATGCTCCACGTTGGGAGCGAACATGGTAAAAAAAAAAAAAAATCAATAATTATTTAAATTATTTACAACAAGCTCTAAATATGATCATATACAATCTATTTCTTTTAGAGTTCAAATGGTGCAGTATATGGGCAAGTGTATGCACAGCAACCTTACACTGCGTTACCTCCTCAGGCAATGCCCCCTCCACAAGCTTTGCCTCAGACCATGCCGCCCCAAGCTATGCCGCAGCAACTCCCTCAGCAAATACCGCAACAGCTAACACAGCAATTACCACAACAGTTGCCTCAGCAGCTATCACAACAATTGCCACAGCAGCTATCACAACAGTTGCCACAGCAGTTATCACAACAATTGCCCCAGCAGTTATCTCAACAGTTGCCCCAGCAGTTATCTCAACAGTTGCCACAGCAGTTATCCCAACAACTGCCACAACAATTACCGCAACAGTTATCTCAGCAGATGCCGCAACAAATGTCCCAACAATTGCCGCAACAGCTCTCTCAACAATTGCCACAACAACTGGCACAACAAATGCCACAACAAATGCCACAACAAATGCCACAACAATTGACGCAGCAAATGCCTCAGCAATTACCTCAACAAATGCCTCAGATGCCTCCACAAGTGATGCCTCCACAGCCTCTTCCCATTGCATCACAGACCATGTCTTCGCAGGGAATGACTTCTCAGAGTATGCCAACGCAAGTGCTCCCTCCACAGGCTATGCAGGGACAAGGATATCTTCATCAACCGCCTGCTCCGCCACACCAACCTCCTTACCCCACACATGTGAATGTAAGTGATCTTTTAAATTATTATTTTCTGTTACTTAGGTATTATGCAAAAAGGTTTTTAGTTTATCCATTATTGCAAATATTTGGAATTCTTTGTAATATTGTTTCACGTTGACTTCTCTGATGGCAGTTTCATTTTTTAGGCTTACTGCACAGTCATGAGTTCAAAAAAGGAGGCAATATTCTTGAGGAATTACCGTAAAATCTGATCACCTGATTATGTTTATATTGAATTCTGATAACCACTTGTCAGAACTCAAAATAGCTTTCATAATAGTGGCTTTCTAACAGTTGGCAAACTTAAGTTAGAAATTATTGATTCATGTTTATTTTTCAATTCCAGCCCAGTAGAACGGTATTCCGAGAACCGAGTGGTATTACATACTATAGTCCACAAGAACAAAAAGGTGCACCGCCACCTTTAAAACGACCAACGAGCGCTATTCCCATTGTGCCGCCACCCTCTCGGGGCAGGTAAGCATATGCACTCATTGATGTAATCTTAAACATTGTCACAATTTTGCTCGATTTAAATCACAGTTAATAATATATTTTGCATTTCTGTTTTAGAGGGCGGATTCAAGATGTTGCGTCTGCTGCTCAAAAGGATAACATTGATCACATTGTCGACAACATGTTTGTGCCCAGACATCAGTCGCGAACGGGGCCCTCCAGACCTGGTTAGTTATTATTTGAAGTAATAATAAATAAGCACTGAGAGAAGATTTACTTATCGTTACTCACTGAGTAATGTTAAGTTTGAAAAAATTTAAAAGATAAGTCACTTTACAAGACATGCGTGACTCTTGACTAAGTTAGCCAAATGTAATCAGGCATTTGCCATTAGATGATTAATTAATGCAGATTAAAATACATCATGTAATATATTAATGATGTTAGTACTATTTGTAGTGAATTTATGTTTTATATCTGGTTCATATCTTGCTTTGTGTACATGATATTAGATTCGTCAGCTATTGTATATCCTTATTTCTTTCCAGGTGATACCCCTCCGAGAACAGTTGGTGTTGATCCTCAGGTAATAAAGCAATATGAGGAACCTCTCCGACAGTATGATGAGAGACCGAATAAAGAATATTCCCCGTCATCGGTCAAAGAGTCTTCACCTCCAGCTAAAGATAGTTCACCACCTTTAGCAAGAGAGTTAACACCACCTTTGTCAAAAGAAAGTATACAGACTTCAATTAGAGACACTGCATCTCCTTTAATGAAAGAGAATGCACTGCCTGAAGAAGTACCAAGCTTAGTTAATGAAAGCACGTCTTCCGTAATTAGAGAAAGCGTACCTTCATTGGCACAGTCAAGTCCCATCGAATCAATTATAGAAGATCGAGTCGAAATGTCGATTGAATCCGTTGCTAACAACCAAGCCATCGAACAAAATCAGTCTGTAGTGTCAAATGAAGCGGTTGAATCTTTAAAATCAGAATTAGTCACTGAATCTATTGCTGATAAATCAAGTTTCGTATCGAAAGACATGGATTTAGGAGTTGTGGAGAATTTGGCCAAAGAAGTAGAAGACAAGTTGATTGTTGAAAATAATTCTAGTCTAATAGAAATCAAAATGGAACCTGTTACTGAAAAGGTGGCTGATTCTACTGTGATTCGTGATCTTTCAGTGCAGGAAAGTAGTGAGCTAAACCAAAAAGTCGAAGACGAATGTGATCCACCGCTTGAAGATGTCGAAGGAATTTCTGAAAAGATTCATATTTCTGAAGACACATCTTTAGAAGAAGAAATCATTGTTTCCCAAGAAGATGCTGTCACCTCTAAAGATGAGGCACTGCATATTGAAGAGGATGTATTGAAAGAAACTGAAGAAAAAGTATCAGTTGTAGAAGCTCCTAAAAGTATCACTCAAGATACCAATGAACCCACTGACACAGTTGAATGTAATGTTCCGAAATTAGCAGAGCCTGATAAAGTTCCTGAACTCGAAGTAGAGAAAAATACTCCTGAAGTTAAATCATTGGCTGAAGAGCTGATGATTAGTGAGTCATCAGAGAAAATTGTAGAAACCAAATCGGAAGTAGATTCGACCGAAATTGTAGAAGCGAAATCTGAATCTCTTGATACGCAATCAGACACTGCTAAAGCAGCTGATACTAATTAATTTAATTTCAAATTAATAAATATCAAAATATATAATTATTATTGTTCTCATTATGTTATTTATATTCCTAGTGTAAAAATGCTTAAATGGTGGAGTGTATATTTTATTGAATGGTAACATTTCCTAGGTGATAGATTCTACTCTAGAGGTTCAAATTAATTAGCAATAAACAATTATCGTGTGAAGATTTTTGTATGTTTTTTACATAACACTCAGCCTCAAATAGCTTTTACAACCTTAATGTTTAACCGATAGTAAATACTTGTTATCACAGCAAAATAATAATTAGTAAGTTAGGTAGATATAGATGAAAAAACACGCTTTTTGAAGTTGACTGCACCAGACTACCACATTCTTAAATCGGTAAAACATTTTTTTTATATTTCATTGACATGAAATTAACATATTAATGTATACATACTATTATAGAAACATTGAAATATTTATAGGGACTCAGTTGAGTCAGAATAATAAAGAAAATCAACCTATAATAGATCACATTTAAATTACCTTAATTTATTATACCTGCTTAAGAGTCTTTGAAATATTATTTCTTTTTTTTTTATAAGCTTCATTAAAAAGGTGAATGGAAAGACGCATAGTTTGAAATGTATTACATTACATTTATGAACAATCAAAATTATCGGGACTAATATGATAATATTTATTTTTAACGCATAATTTTAGGTAAGTTTTATTCCTTTGGAATGTCAATAAAAATATTGTTTGCATGTATTTTCCATACAACTGATAAATTATTAGCACCTCGATATTTATTTTCTCTATGCTTTAAAATCGTTTTTATTTTATGTATGATTATTTTTAAAAATTCTGACAACACTAAACCTGAATCCATTTATAAAATTTTTCATTTCATGATTATCAGTATAGTATCTCAAAATTACCGACAATAAAATTGTGTGATCAATATTCATTAAATTTTTACAATGTATAATTGTTGAATATAACAAACATGATGTCCTTATTATATAGTTGTAAAAATATTTCATAATAATTTTCTAATTGCTCATCAATATGTTAAAATCACTGTTAAGTAAGTAGATGATTTGATAGTCATATCTGTTAAAGAATTGACTAAAGTATAATATGTTCATATACTTTAATGAGATGCTGGCATAATCTGAAAGAAAGCAAAGCAATTGGCGGGTAATTGGAAATCATGGAGATGCTGTGTGATAGTCATATTCTCCGCATAGGATGCGGATAAGATCAAAGAATGATTCAAGTGTCGGGCTAAGAAGTCGAGAGCGTCATTTAATATGTTGATGCTTTACAAGATACACTTAAATATTTTATTTTATTCGGATTTGGGTTAACAATTATTACTGTAAACTTTTATTTACGTATGTTAAAGAAATTGCTGAAAATAAACATACTCTTGGACCCATAACTGTTAAAATCAAACTAAATACGAGGGGCAGTTACATATTTAATTTTTATTAACTGTACTCGTACAATAGCATACTTTTTTAAATAACTGAGCTATAAGTTACTCTCAAATATTTGTTCAATCTTAAAAACAAATATATGCGGCATAAATCGATTGCAAAAGTTTGCTTGTAACAGTTTAATTTTTTTCTCAATGTTCTCTTTTTTTATTTGATCATAATTTTGTGTTAGTATTAAATGTAAAATATTTATGTTTAAAAAAACATTTTCTAACATTGTAAAACACAACGCTTCTAATGTATGTGTTGACTGTTCATAAATATCTAATATTGATTCAAAATATCAAAATCTTATCATTTAAATCTATAAAAAATAGACACAATTTACAATGATATTTATTATAAAAGGGCCTATATTCTGAAAGTTTACTTTGTACCTAAGGGTCAAAATTGACGAACTGTATTGTATGGCATCGGTTATAATTATTTTTACTATTCCCGCAAGCATCAAGTACATACATCATTTGGAACCTCAGTTCCAGTATTGTACACTGCAGTTCGTTCTTGACCCAAATTAGAATGACAATATGTCGTACAGTGTATGTTTTATGGATAATTCATAAAAGAGAGTGCAACTCAGATATATTTTTAAAAATCAAGATACTCATAGGAAAACCTCTTTTATTCAAACACTCGTATTTTGTTGCGATGTCATCAGTAATCTCGCATATTTATTTCAATGAATCAAGCTTGTTAAATATCGTGAACATTCATAAAAATTTGAACATAACACACACTATTTATTAAAATTAGTAACATACAATTTACTGTTCATAACCATCAAATCAAATAAAAATTTATACAGTTTTAAGTTCTTTAACTGAAATTGGAGGTGGCTTAAAGAGGTTTTACTAATCTAATTAAAATATACCATAGGTTATAATATGCCTTTCACATATCCTTAATACTTCAGTATAAAAATATTTTATAATCTTTAAATAATTAATTGTCATTACATATACATAATTGATTGAACACAACAAAAATTATGGTTTTCATTATCTATACATGTATGTATATTTTTTTAAGTATACTAACTAGTGTTACTATTACTTGTAAAACAATATGTAACTTTATGACGATATACAAAACAAAATGTTATCAGACAATTTTAAGAAAATGCAACATCTTGTCAACTAATTTGAAATTATAGACGATGATTATTTCCTCTAACAATTTCATATTTTCTTCGAATTTCTTGTCCCAGTGTATGAAGGAGATCATTAACCATTTTTATTGCAGTGCTTTTCAGTTTTCTCTGTAATCTCTGCAACCCAGTTCTAAAATCATATAATTACTTTCAAATTTCCTGTCATGTACCATAGCCCGGTAAAGATATCTGCTACTTGTGTCCACCCCAATCCCTCGTAGATATGGCTCAAACAGTTGCCAATTGAAGTATAAATATTGTTTAAAGTGTAAAATGTATTATTTTACTTTGTCTTTTTCAATATTATATTGGTTTCTGATTTATTAGCATTATAATATATACATCATCACACCTAGTTGATTTTTCTATTTTATTCTTGTATTCTCGTGATATAAACTTTGTGATGGTTAGCAAAGTTTTTATTGTACTCACATATTGGTTGTTTAATTTGAGACTAAAACTGAATCTTTTGACAGCAGAAAGCTAGTTTTTTCTTCTAAATTATTATATTATCTCACGTTTGATACTAAAATAATAATTTGCTTTAAATTAAACGTAACATACATAATGGATAATTATGTATTCTAAAATAGTTAGATTTAATGAAGTCTAATGCTTGTATTTTTAATAATATTTATTTTCAATTATTTATATTTTTATAAATCATCGTAGTCTATGTTTGCTGTGAAAAATTATATTTTTCATTATATATGATGACAGTAAATGATGATAAGACAGTGTCTGCCGGAGCACTATTACCAATAAATTGATTCTTATTATTGGCTATAGGTTCCTCACAGTGGTGAAATACCAATGTTATTAAAACAGCTAAAGAGATTACATTGAATAAAATAAAAATGTGTTGGCCATTTGCTCTTTTAAATCGGTGACAAATACAGCATTGAAAGATGTCACCGGCATGTCTGAATTAATGGTGAATGGAATAATGCAAAAACTTTTATTCATATCTTCTTCAATATATATGTAGATTATATTGTTTGAAAACATATATTTTTTTCAATATTAAATCATTTGCTTGTATAATTTAATTCTGTTAACTTATTCCTAACTTGATTTTTATATAAAAAATGCAATTGAAAAAATATTTGAAAAATAAAAATGGATTTTAACGGATTCACCAAAATCATGTTGTTTTATTTATTTGAAAGGAAGGTTTGGAAGAAAAATGGATTAGGAAAAGGTATTTGTAAATAGATATAAGGAACTTTGCTTTCGGCTCTTACATCACATGTAGGGCATTTGGACAGAATTTAAGGTCCTATGATTTGTAAAAATGGCTAACAACCAATCCTTGATAATGATCTATTGAGATGCATTTCTACATGGGGTTCCATGTGTTCTCCTTTTGATGAGTCTTGGTAAACATTTTTCTATAAGATAAAAATTTGTCACTTTGAGTTGGATTCCCAGGGTATTTGGATTTGAAAAAAAATCAAAGATGTAGGACTGAATGTCCAATGTATCCAGCAATTAGCTGATAACCAATTCTATTGAAAATCAATATGTCAAGTCGTGTCTTATCATTCCGAAGAACTGCATTTTCTGGAGTGGATATTTTCTAACCATGTAGATCCGTATTCTTCACATCATGTCCCAAAACCTATTTTTTATGAAAAAATGTCAAAACTTTTGCTCAGCCCAATTTGTATAATATTAGTTGGCAGCACTGCTAAAACTTATCCAACTTTACAAAAAAATCTTTATGGTCGGTTGTGACATTCAATTTCTGTCGGCATAATTTTATTTTATTAATCTTAAAGCAGATATCGAATCAAAATGTTTCAAAATGAAATTGAAAACGATAAAAACAAAAATGCCATAGTTTGTACGGACTGCAATTCGAAAATTTTAAGTAAAAGTCTTGGATCTTATACGTTAGAAGAAGTAAGGTTATATTTCCTATTGTCAGTGTCATGTTGTGTCAGTAGTTGATGGTGTTTGATAAAACTAGTATCAGGAAGTTACAATACATATAGTACTATTCTAACTAATATTATTTTATTATTATTGAATCATCGAGAAAATTTGGATCATTTGTAAATTTTTTGAACAATTCAATTTTTATATTAACTTTATTTGATCCAAGAAAATTAAAATAAATACTTCACATATCTTCTATTTATATCATCGAAACTCTTTAATTGAGATCCATAATCACAACATATCCCTCTTAAAAGCGAAATAGTGTTTTATGTACTCTTTTCATTTTCAGAAATTAATCCCTAAAACGACTCAATCTAGAAATTACAAAGATATAGAGACAGAGATACTTTCAGAGTTCTGGATGGTGCAAGACATATTCACGTTTGAAAATATAGGCTTCTCTCACTCGACAGATGGAAAGATCACATATCTTTGCTGCGCCGACTGCGAAGTAGGACCTCTTGGATACCATGACCTCACGACGCGAGTTAGTTTCATAGCTCTATCCAGAGTGAAACATGTAACTGAACAGTGATTTAAACTCATAATTAGTTGTATTGAAATTATGTTTAAAGTTCTAATACATAAATAGTATATTTACTTGTCGGTGAAATCGCATGTTAGTGTGGGAAAAAAACACAAGTCTCGCTATTTTCATGCTAAGTTTCTAGCAAGTTGGAAGCGCTATGCACACATTAGTTTAATGTTTATTGTGAATGATGCACTTTTTTTAAAATGACATATTGCCTTCCTGAAATACAAGAGGTTACTTATACAAGAGGATACCTAAACCTAACCTAACCTATAATTGACTAATCCGTTAGTTATTAAACTTAAATTAAGCGACAATGAACAATTTTCCTCATGTTAGGGTTGATCATCATGATGTTATTTAAGTGATGTGAGAACTTAAACTTCCATCTTGCTGCTAAGTGAAAATGGCAAAACTTGTGTGAGCGACTGTATTGTATTGCAATATTACCTACTTGTCCATATACACAACAGAAGCAGCATATATTATACTGATCAAATTTTTGGGCAAAACATGCAATTATAGACGTTTAATTGTTCTTGAAAATATGAAAAATTGATAATAAATGGATTAACCCCTATGCCTTTCAATAATAGGGAAAGGAATACATGAATCTGATTAACTGTGTCACGTATAACCACTGTCATTAGTGGGATAATCTAGATAGAATCTTGGCTTCCTCCAATTAATCTCCACCTGTCCCTATCCAAAGCAGTGTTATAATTCAGCAAGCATATGACATTCACTAAAACTTTGGTGCACATGCTCTAGCGCAGTGGTCGCCATACGGTCGCTCACGAGAGACATTCCAGTAGCTCGCGAAGGATATTTTATATTTATTATTTTATAAATATTTATAAATTAATATATTTATTAATAAATCTATAAATTTTCCTCTCAAATTTTATTATTGCACTTGGACTAAATTTCGATGAAATATTTAACACGTTTCCGTTGTAATATAAATTTCTAAGTAAAATAGAGAAGCAGTCAGCGATTTTCAATGTGATTTGTCACGTAGGAGTGTTGCCTCAACTGTAAAATCTGTATGGCTTTTCGTCCCACCAGAAAAGTATCCAATTTTAGTTTGAATTGCGCTCAAAATGAAGTCATTGTTTTGTTCTATTTACTTGTATGAATCAACGTTTTCCACTATGAAGATGGTTAGAAATAAATACAGAAACAGACTCGCAGATGTACATCTTGATAACTATAATCGGATGGGAGTGACAAGGTACTCACTGAGAATTGAAAAAATTGTGGAGGAAAGCGAATGCCACTAATTCTTTTTACTAATAATTTTTATTATAAGCTTTTATTTATTACTCACTTATTTCAAGATATCTTTCAATGATTATTTTTTTATAAATAAATAATTAAAGTACGCATTTTATATTTTATTGGAAGTCCGATATCCTAATTTATATTGAGTAACATAATAATATTGTGTATGGCATGATAAAGGACGATAATAAAAAATTATAAAAAAGGAATAAGTAAAAGTAGCTCGCCAGACAATTTAAATTTCCGAAAGTAGCTCGAACCTTATTGAGTTTGGCGACTACTGCTCTAGCCTGTGCAGTCTTTTAAGCTAAATCAATTGACATACAGTGGAAACTGCTTAACATGAAAACGCTTAGTGTGAATCGTATAACATGATGTAATATTGTGGCCTGACAAAATCTGTGTAATTTCATACATTGTTTTCCTGTCAATATGAAAGAAATGATGGCTTAACATGAAAAGTTGTCCATATGTGTTTACCGTTTTATTCACTAGAACTGGAATTTGTTCAAACACGAAACTTAGCAAAAAGCTTTTGCAATTGAATGAAAGAGCATAAGTGACCCAGTTGTTTCTATCCTATTTTTCCTAGATCTAAAATTTTCAAACAATAATTTCTAGGTACTGCCAATTATCAAAAGCCAACCATATTTTCAAACTCGGCGACGCGTATGTTGAAAGTGTCACCAGGTTAAAAGAAAACATCTGTTTTGCTTCTGCTGTAATTTTTATAAGTGTTTTTTTATTGAATATATAATAGTTATTTGAAGAGTACTTAACAGCTTAACGCTCGCAATTATTTGCTGAATATTCCACGATAGCCGGCGAAATTCGCAAGAAAATGTGCAAAAAACTGAAATAATATTTTACCAT
>JAGVSQ010015341.1:0-10194 GCA_022683975.1 Rhyacophila evoluta
CATATAATGTAGCCTGAAGATGCCGAAAGGCGAAACCCTGGTCGCTAACAGTGATTCACATATGGAAGTTTACCAGTTTTAAATTCTTCAGAATTTAATTTATATTTAAAGATTTTGGGCCAAAGTCAAAAGATTATTTAGGAACAACCTTGAAGTGCATAAATACTAAAATTGGTGATTTACTTATTCAATATATTATTGATTTAATACGTTATTTAAGAAAAACTAGTAAAATTGATTAAGTGGAAGCTCTTTTTCCGGGACAAAAATTTGACAGGTAGCCTTTTTTCAAAGTTTCAAGCTGAGCTAATCTTTTAAAAAATATTTTTATACTACGAGTATGCTCTCTCCCAAAGTGGAGCATATGGATCTACACAGTGTGAAGATTTCCAAAGTTTCCAAAAGTGGAGTTTACGGGTCTCCGTAATGTGAAAACCTCTTGACAGATTATATTTCACTATAACTGTGTGTCAAACAATTGTTCAACCCAATGGGCAGCCAGTCCTGAATTTTTAGATTTTTTAAATCTCACAAATGGGGAATCGAACCCCCATTCCTCGGATGGCTAGGCACGCACGATAACAACTACTCTAACCGGGAAGACATTGTTTACTCAACATGATATTAATTTGATAAGTTATATAAGAAAAACTAATAAAATTGATTAGGTGGAAGCTCTTTTTCCTGGTCGAAAATTTTATAAGCATTCTTTTCTCAAATTTTAAAGGTAAGTTAAGCGTTTAAAGAATAGCCCACAATTACTAGAACTTATCAATAAAAATAAATATGGTGACAGTTATGTGTTTTTTAAATGCAGTTATTTGAAAGAGTTAAAAGCAAATCAGCAAAATGCTAATATAATTGGAAATCCAGCTACAAAGATACAGATCTTTGGATTTTTAATATACATATCTTCAGCTGTGGCATTCAAACTCACAGCCTCACGTTTCAGACTACGCATGCTAACGAACTTATCTGAAAAAAACCACCTAGGTAAAATTGTCATATTTTTTCTGTCATACTGCTTAATAAGCGCTTTCACATTTATATTTCATAGTGGAATCGCTCACAAAATCCGATCCTAAATGTCTAGCATAATTTCATTTCGATGTAATTCATCATATATGTACTGATAAGTGCTATGTCCTTCCCAAAGCCAACGGTTCGTGACAGATTTTGAGCAATCTTCCTTCAAATTAATACATTCGCAATGCTTCACTTTGGTATTAGAGTCGGAACTGATTTAGTTAACCGAGATTGTTGTATATCGCTATTAATTCTCGAAATATATACCCATGTAATTTATTATTAGTGGACTGTTTGTTTAAAACGAGACGTAATGGCTGTACGTATACTCAGAAACTAGTTCGAGCTGTAATTATCGCTATGTTAAGTAAACTTGAACGCTGTTGATAAAGGATCGAATATTACTTAATAATATCACTAATATTATAGATACTTCTTATACTCACGTATGTCTTTGAACTTGATGATACGTTTTTGATATGAACGAACGTAATTCAGTCTATATATGCCTCTATTACATTATTAATTATACGATCAAAGAATACGCATAGTGTTACTCAATATCATAAATAATTATACTGATGTAAGAAATAAAAATTCTAACATTTCATTGTAAAAAATAACTACTAATACAAATATACTGTGGAAAGAAAATAGAATGTATCCCACGTGGAAAAATTTTTACAGGAGGCCCAACAAAATGTTTATTTGATAATTTGACGCAAAATCAAAACATTACATAAGCACAACCTTGAAATATATAAAGACTAATGTTGTTTTATTTAATCTGTATGATATTAATTTAATAAGTTGTTTAAGAAAAACCAATAAATTTGATTAGGTGGAAGCCTTTTTTCTTTATCGCGAATTTCACAAGAGATCGTTTTTTCAAATACGTATCGACTTTAGAAAGAAAAAAGGACGTAATCCGCACAGAAAAAAATTTACAGGTAAAATAATAAATGTTTATTTAATAACTTTGAGCCAAATTCCAAACATTACACAGGCACAACCCTAGGGTATATAAAGACTAAAACTGGTCCTTTATATACTCAATCTAATATTAATTTAAACAAATGAATATTCGAATATTGTACAGAAGAACTTGCATTTCCGTTTTTTTGGTAGAATCAAAGGTTTGTATATGGTATCTAGGTTAAAATTACGTGTCATCCTTTTCATCTGTATTTTATGAACTGAACCGATGAACTGATTTCAAGGCAAGTAAGTATACAGGTGTTTCACTTATGACTAACGAACCTCTTTGACTTTCAAATTGAGTAGATCCATATGCCTCATCGTGCAAGAAAAATACTGTTTTTTTTCACTTAAGTTGCACAAATATAGGAAAACTCTAGCGTCACTATTTTGTATTTAAATTTAACCGTTAGATAAAAACAGCGAATTGCGAATTTTTATAAATGGCACATTTATCTAATTTTTAATTTCTGGCTTTCTACACACTGTATACAAAATTTTATTTTATTTTATGTAAAAATATAAATAATATACTTGTGTGGTATATGATATATCTTACATGCTATTTACCATGAACACCCTAAAATTGGGTATTATAATATAAGTCTCAAAAATGTGAAGCTGGCCACTTTGGAAATGGAGAAATAAATCTGCATATTGAAATAATTTAATTTAAAGCTCGTGTTTCACAATCGATTGTCAGCCAATTGTTCAACCCAATGGGTACAAATTCTTAGATTCTTAAATTTTTAATTGTTCCGATAGTATTTTTAGGTTATTGTAGTGGCTTAATGCACGTCTCTTGTTTACCACTCCGGTTGGTATCACATTCATTATCAAAAAATCAAATTATTACGTAACATATTTACTACTTGACTTGTTTTGAGAAATAAATATAAAATCAGATATATGCAAGTTCTTCAAGGTTATTTCAATGTAGAATTACTACACATTGGCTCTTTATTTGTAAGTATACATATCGACTGTGAAAAGGAAAATGGACGTAACCCATATATAACAAATTTTACAGAAGGTACACAAAACGTTTATTTTGTGGTCTTGGGCCAAAGTCATATATAAAATAGTCACAACCTTAACGTGTATGAAGGCTATAAAGGTAGTACTTTATTTACCCATTCTAATATTAATTTAATACGTATTTTAAAAGAAATCATCTAAATTGATGTGGTGCAAGTATTTTTTCCTGGTTTCAAATTTGACATGCATTTTTAAAACTTAGACTCTAAAACGGCATTTAAAACTTATTTATTTTTAATGTCACGTATATTAGGTTGTATACATTATAATTATCGAAACAGTGAGAAATATGTCCATTTTACTTTCTATTGGAAATATTATATTGTATATCGACTATGGTGTAATCGACTGCTAAATTCATATCATATCGAGTAAATAAAATAGTAGTTTTAGTCTGCATGCACTTAATAGTTGTATGTATGAAAATTTTTGAAATTAAAAATGTGAAAATCATAAACAACCGGTTTTTCTACCTCCTGTAAAATGTGTTCTATATGGGCTATGTACTTTTTCCTTTCCACAGTCGATATGAAATAGATATATTTTTAATTGATATTTAAATAATTTAAAAACGTTACTTCTTTATATTCTTCTAAATGTATTATATTCTCATTGTAATGCTTACTACTAGCAACAGAAAATAAATATCATCTACCTGTGTTATTTTTGAGCGTCCTTTTTGTGTTTTTGGGCTGTGCACCCGGGAATACGCGTGGGAGGATCGGCCCCCCGTTGACATATAAATTAAGAAATTGTGTCGTGAACTATGCCCTTTCTTGTCACATATGATGCTTGCTGATAATCTCAGATCGTATTCCAAAAGTCTACCTGCGTCCGCTCCAAACGTAACAAGGTGGATCAAATAGAGCGGAAATTCTTGGCACATTTATTTTAATGACATGTAAAGGACGCTGTGTATATATTTAGTGTCGCTGGAAATTATGTATTCGTTTTGGTAGTAAATTGAAAATTAAATAATAAGAAATATAAATTTACGATTAAATTGTGATAAAAGAACCTGTTTATTTATACATCATTCACTCTGGATTGTTCGTTGAATTTAATGTATTGAAATAATAATGAATAGTTCAAACATATCTGTATCAACTGTGGAAAGGAAAAAGGGCAATCGACAATCTAAATGTACATAACTTAAAAGACGTTCCATCGAAATGGCAAATTAGTGCTTAAATTTTGATTTTAATTTGAAAGGAGGATGGGTTGGGAAATTTGCGACCGAGAAAAGGGGCTTCCACCTAATCAAATTTATTGGTTTTCTTTAAACAAAAAAACAGTCATCAGATTGATATCGTTCAGTAAATAAAATAGCAGTGTTACTCTTCAGACAGTTGGCTCAAAATCATTTAATCGTTTTTTGTGCTTCCTGTAATTTTTTTTCTATCTTTCCTTTCCATAGTTGAAATTTTTATGGAAAATTTCTAGTTATCGTAAACTATTCTTTAAAATATACCGTTTAATCAGTATTTTAAAAATATATAATACTTAACTTAATCTAACCTAACCTTACCGAAGATCATATGTTTATGAAAATGAACATTAGATGACTGTCGGTAAATCAATTATCATTGAGTTTATATATTTTTTTAAGGAATTACATTTTCTACAATCCCAGGAAATACGCAGTCCGAAGTCAAGTTATATTTTATGACTTTTGAAGTAGCATCCTGACTGGCAGGATACATATTGCTTGTAAAAAATTGATAGATTTATTTTGGTAAGCGGTATATTACAGCCACTATTTTTTTTCAAAGAATTTCATTGGTTTGTATAGATTCATAAATTTTTGAATAAGTCGTGATTAACGAAAAGTCATGAAAAATGATAAACCGTCGATATTTAAGATTAATGTACTTTTAATTTAAAGTTTCCTTATAAAAAATTGCGATCTACGGATCAAGTGTCTTTTTTATCAAGTAACGGAGTAACGATATTCCTAGAATAACGAATATTTTTTGTTGAGCCGAACTTATGAAACCAAATTAAGTTTGTTTTTAAGAAATTAAAATAAATTATGTACTTTAAAAAATATGTTTTTTAGGAATAAAAATCTGTCATGTTGTATTTGTCGGGTTAACTGATTGAGGTTCTGTATGTCACCAACACATGACCGAGATAAACTAGTTGTTTTGCTCGGAAGTGAGATATAAAAATTCTCTACTAGGCAAGCTATTAAAGTATGTTTGTCTGCTTGACATTACTTAATAATATATTTTAATTATTTCGGAATGCCTGTATAACGAAATATTTCATATATTCCCATGAACATAAGCTTGACTCGTATTATTTATAATATTTTCTTTCACGCACAAAAAAGGTGAGTGACTATGATTTCACGTAAGTTTCCGTGTATACGGTTTCAAAAGATACTGCCAGTGAATAGAAGTAGTTAGTTTGATCGATATAATAGAAAGTCATGTGAGACTGTCAGCGAATAATAATTACAACGTGCTTCCACTTTGTCATTAAAGTTCCATTACGTCAATTTAAGCGTCGTTACTTTGGCAGAATAAACGCGAGGCTATAAAATAGTATATGATAGGTATTCATAACTTCACACGCAACATATAACTTTGCATGTGATAATGAAAATGAATTAAGAACGAAAAGAAATACAACGACATCTACCACTATTTTTTGTATACTTATACATAACAAACAAATTACAATGGGAATCTAAACTCAATATAAAACTAATAAACAATTTTGAATCTTAGTGTTGCAAATCACGGAAACATCATAGTAAATTTTTAATATACATTTCACTTTTAGTTAAACTTTATAATACTTTATTCCAGTTTTTATGTCACACACCATTGTTAATAATATTTGTGAATATTATATTGCTTACAAATCATATCCTTTATGGATCAGTTTACACCGGATGCCATTTTAGTATATTGTTGATATCTTATACCCTCGTTGTATACCGTTTTTTTTTGTTCTCAGTTATTATTTATTTAGTAAACCAATCTTTTGATCTTTAAATCTGTAATATTTTACATTGTTGTTAAATAATAATACAACAAATAAATTATCAATTAGTTTTGACCTTTTAACATTATAAGGATTTGAAGTTTTGTGTATCTATGATTTATTGGATGGTGATGTGCTGATAAAATTATATTTTATCATGTCATATTGTCTTTCAGGTGGCCGATAAGTAAGTTTGCGTGTTTTGGAACTTACTGGTACGATGTCTACAGCTGAGGCTCTAAAAAAGCACACATGCAGTAACAAATTAATTTCCATTATTTAAGCAATTAGCCGACAGTGTATTATCGTAGTTATTGTTGTCGTATATGTAATTCTTTTTCGAAGTGGACTCATGAAAAAGTATTAGCTTAAACTCTTGTTCTGATTGAATGTCCATTATATATTTCAGAAACTATTAATTTGCTATCAATTGTTGAATAGATCACTATTTTATGATCAATTGCAACTTTTCTGTTATAGTTATAATTATGAATACAGAGAATTTCAAAGTATTAAAACTACAAACTATATATTATCATCTTTCGTTGTGTGTATCTAATAAATTAATTGAAGCATTTATTAATAATACAAATTCCATTGAAATAATGTTTTGGTTAGATGTAGTTACATATAATGAAATTTGATATACGCGCATACGGGAAAATAATAACAATTATGTCTACAGTGACATATAACTTTTTCATAAGAGTAATATTATAGGGCGTACGGGGTTTCTTATAAATGTTTGGGCAGAGAGATGAATAATGTCGCTGTTACCTTTCTTTTCTGAGTTCCCCGTTCTTCTTTCTGTATGAAGCGACGAGCATTTGAAGCTCTCCCGCTTGCTGCTCGTACATCTGAGACAGTTGAGCTGTGAAGTCGGAAACTGGAAATAAAATATTCAATTTATTAGATTACATTGTACTCCGTGGCTTAAACAGTGAGAAGAGATCAAACATGAAAATATGTTCTTATCTATATCGACGGAAAGCGCTTGAGGGAAATCAGCTTAAAGCGCAAAATATTGTAGTTTAGATTTTTAAGCTACTTAGAAAACATTGAACTTTTAACACAAATACTTTATTTGTTCGACTATCGTCATTGTTTTTATCTTCAAAGTAAATCAAATTACGAAAACTTCATGTGCTTAAAGTTTGAAATTAAATAATTATTTCTTGTAGCTGATTTGCCTGAAAATAAATAATTTAACCAAAACACGCAAATCGTCATTAATCCGTTTAAATAATATACGCTATTTTAATTTAGTATAAAATACAAGACTGGCTTTGGAATTTTCATTTTCAAATCGGATTAATCAAATCTGAAAATTATGTGTTTTTTTAGTTCAGGTATTATATAATCGAGAAAATAAGCGATATGTTTACTCCACTAGACAAAATGACCAACCACTGAGTGTAGAGGTTTATGATAAATACAAAAAAATCTTTTTTTTTCATTCTAATCAAGTTCTTATATTTAACTCAAGCATGACACGAACGTAGGTGAATTTAAAGCTTGATAAAAATACAGTGCGCTTAAATTTATTTGTTTCACCAAAGTTAATATGTTGTCACACAAATGGTTCAGTCCAAAGTGTTGTAACATTTTAGGTTTTCTTTAATTTTTTTATACCATGCTCGCTCCCAAAGTGAGCATATGGATCTACACAGTGTGAAGATACCCACTCTAAAAGAGAAGTATATAAATCTCCACAATATAAACACGTCTTCACACACTATTTTTTACGAGAATTATCTGTCAGACAATTGTTAATCTCAATATCCAGTCTTGAATTTTTGGATTTAATAAAAAAATACAGATTTGGGAATCGCATTCCCTGGATTTCAAAGTGCATATTCAAACCTCTACGCTACCTGGGGCTTAGTTTAGACATGATAAATATATGTAGCTTAACTATTGCTACCAGTACAAGAAATACTTTATAAGCTAAAACAAATTACGTAGTACAAGGCTAGTAAATATCACATTTGTTTATTTGTATAGTATATCCAATAAAAATGATAAATTTGACAGTATACATGAAATAACAAAAAACAACTTCTACGTTAGGTCTTTTAATTACAATATAATATTTTATTTCTACAATAAATACCATCTGCTACCACGTAAAATATATCTATACACGCAACGCGAAAACAATTATTAGGGCTTTACGATATAATCTAAGGGATCATCAAATATTAAAAATTAAGCGTGTGCTATAATAAGTTTGGATAATATTTACCGAGCTTACACGGGGCTCATCCAATAAGACTGCGATTAGTTTTATAATTTCAGATAAACAGAGTTCTTACGAAATGGTAAACGTAATCTTTTATGAAAGTATGTTACATATTTAATTCGAATAAAATAATAAATGAGTTGATTGAATTATTAAGATGTTTGCGCTTATAATTTAGTGAAAGATGTTTGAAAATTATGAAAGATACAAATTTAATGAGACTAAAGAAGTAAACTTTTTAGTGAAAAGAATATGAAAAATGATATTTACACTAAATATTGTATTTCATTGGGTTGAGTATTTGTCTGACAAACAATACTCGTAAAAAATAATTTGTCAAGACGTCGTCACATTGCGGAGATCCGTATACTCATCTTTCGGGGTGGAGACCTTCAAACTGTGCAGATCCATATGCTCCACGTTGGTAGTAAACATGGTATTTATATGTAAACATTTTATTTCAATGATGAAAATGATAAATTTATTCTTCTTCACTTAGTCTCCAAGATAGCGTAGTGGTTAGGGTGCGCGACTCGCGATCCGGGGAATATGTGTTGGATTCGAAAGTTATCCAAAAATACACGACTGAGCATAAAGCAGGAAGTTGAGCAATTGTCTGATAAAGAATCATCGTGAAAATTAATTTGTAGATACATGTTTATAGACATATACTCCCTTTTTTGAGCAGGCATCTTCACACTGTGTAGATCCATATGCCTTACTTTTGGACCGAAAATGGTATAAAAATGTATCTAAAAATGATTTGTCAAAAGGCAAAAATTAAAATATAATGGCATGACTACATCATCGATGATTTTTACCATAAACTGCCTATAAATTATTTTTAAAAGTTTCAATATTAATTCGTCGATTGATTTTAGTCTCTCTCATTTCTTTATAAATTTTTATTATTTAAAAAAATGCTAAGACGAAATGAAGGAGTGGTAGAACTCTACTGAAACTAACAGATACAAGTATTTATTACACGTATCATCAAAACTTAAAAACGTATATGTTACATATTATTTATATTTTCTATCAGTATTATTTTCAGCACGTTGTACGATGTAAATGAACAATATAAAGATTTTTTTATATGTAAAAATAGCTACAGGAAGAAAAAAATATCGACAATTTATTTACGATTTAAATGGTATTTATTATCATAGAATACTCAATAGATGGCAAAAAAATAAATTAAGAAAATCAAGAAAGATAGTCTCGAAAAAAACAACCTGAGTATTATAAGGCAGCAGGAAAAGCTCGGGTAATTCAATCAGTGACGTGGTCTTTAGTTGCGATGCCTTTTGCAGGCTCGCCTGGGGCACGATCCTCAAGAGCAGCTTTCTTGCGCATAGTCTATCGATAAAGCTCTTGAGATAAGGCAAATTGATTTGGTGTCTTATCGTATCGGGTATCATAACCCCAAAAGGGCTAAATTTATAGTACAAACATATCTCGTCACCCAACTTCTATCTTATCTCAAGATTCAATTTATTAGTTTTTCGGATATTGCGGTAAAAGTTTTCAATCAAATTTATCACATATTTTTAGGAAAAAGCATCAAAAATAAATGTCACTTAGGTGATCAATTGGTAGAGGTTTGGTACTGGCGGTCGTCAGTTAAAATCTTGCAGCTTTATAAGAATTAAAAAATATCCATGTAGTAGAACTAGATAGTATAGTTGTTAAACGATTAGCTTGCAATCGATTCTCTTAAATAATGATATATTTAGAGCGCTTATTCTATATATTTACAATAGAAAATTTGACAAAAATTATTGTGATCAGTTTTTTGTTCCCACATTAAATTGATAGACATAAATCAAATTTCAAAATTATGACATTAAGCAGTTAAATATTTAAATAATTAATATTTTCGACTGATGGTGCATGATGGAAATTGATTTTAAATT
>JAGVSQ010015345.1:0-10193 GCA_022683975.1 Rhyacophila evoluta
CCCGTAACTCCGCCGAATACATTCTATAGATAGTATTTAGCGGCCTTCCGAGACGGCGACGACCAGTTGGCTTAAAAAATAAGCAGGTCTGGACAAAAAAGTCTTAACTTGAACCATCATCATACTCTGTAGATTTATATGCTCCACTTTATGAAAATGGAGTATATGCATATCTGCAATGTGAAGACGTCGTGACAGATTATTTTTCACGAAAATTATTTGTCAGACAGTTGCTCAGCCCAATAGACATCGAGTCCTACAATATACCAGTCCAATACAATATGTATTACAAAATAACAACACCTCCAAATATATTCACGTATCCATTTTAAATTTTCTTATACTATAAAATTTATTTGAAAAATTCATGAATTATTGTTTGTCCGTTGCTTGATCCGAATTTAATACAAAAGTCAAAGTTTGATTATAATAAGCGGATTATTTTACAGTAATTTTGTGTAACGTGATTGTATTAAAAATAACCGATTGATAAAATTATCCGTAATTTTAAAATCCAACTTCCACTAAATTTTTTTTTTTATACCATTTTCGTTTCCAAAGTAGACCATATGGATCTACACAGTTTGAAGATATCCACTCCGAGTAGAGTATGGATCTTCATAATGTGTAGACTTCTTGACAGATTATTTTTCACGAAAATTATTTGTCACACAGTTGCTCAATCCAATAGACATCCAGACAGATGGGGAATCGAATCAGCATTCCTTGAATTGCTATGCACGCACGCTACCAACTACGCTACGGGATGTTTAACAACAAATATTCAATATCACCATTATCTACCTTACAAATAAGACATTGCGTTTATATTAAAATATTGCGTTCCTTTTCAGTTAATTTATTTTTATTTTGTTTATGGTAACTTTAATTAGGTGTGATAAATATGTTGGGTTGTTTTAATAAAATGCTTTTCCGAAAGTAATGGTTTCTAATATAGTAGTAAACGACCTTTTTTATATTTGCAGAAATATCTAATATGTCGATGTAATAATTCTGTAAAAACGATTTCCGTATAGCTAAACGAATGGCACGTACAACCCAGTTATTTTGAGATATTCGGAAAGGCAAAGATATTACACGAAAAGGGAAAAGGAGCCCAGAGAACAACCTCGTGAACATTCTTCCGACTGCTAGCGGAAGGCCTCCGATGAAAACATCGGATTCTAGTTTAGGCCATCTGCTTGTGTATTCAAAACATCGTGGTATAAATGCTGAAGTATGCAATGACCTAAATGCATTTTGATATATGAGGGTTAAGTAAATCTGCAAACGATTTTACAAAGAAACGCTTTGTCTGCGAGAGCGGAATTTGAATTATTTTTTGTGTAACCTTGAATATATATTTAAGGTGTACAATATATATCTTTTCGGTAGCGTTGACGTTAGCGTACACGTTTAATATCCGGGGAGAGCGAGTTCGATTCCCACATCTATTTTTTTAAGCCTGAAAATATAGGGATGGATGCCCATTGAACTGAGCAATTGTAAAACATGGATAACCATTAAGTTATTTGATAAAAACAAACAAAATTGATTTGGTGGAAGTTCTTTTACCTGGCCGCAAATTTGACATGCTATATTTTTTTCAAACTTAAAAACTGAATAAAGATACTAACTTGGCATTTGCTAATCTTACGTCCCTTAGATAGAACACGTATTAAGTTGTATACATTACGTTTATCAAAAAAGGGGTATTCGGAAAAACTTACGATTACGTGCTTTCTCCTTTCCGCGGTCGATATATCGCCCCTTTAAAGGTAAATCTCATTAACTGCAATTTTATAGTTTTGAGATATTGAGGTTTTAAGATATTTTTTGCAATATGAAATCCGCTTCTTAAGCTACACTCTTGTGTCTTTTTCTCCGCTTATAAGATAGCTATCGTCAAACTAATTTTTTCAAAAGATAAGTCATTTTGGCCAAAAATGCACTTAATGAGTTTTATCTTTAAAAGGCGATATATTCATCAAAAAATATAGTTTTAATTAAATTATAAATGAAGGAAGACCCATTTTGATGGCCAATAATGTTGGTAACCGTGATACTATTGAATAATTCAATAATTGTCAGTAAAAATCTGTATCTAAGAACTAAAAATATTGTGATTCATGTGACGATATAGATTTTCGTATATTTTTTTATATACAAATACAAATATAAATCTTGTTTTTATTTTAATCTACTTTTCGTAAAAAAAAAATATAAATACGTCAAATAAGAAGAATAAACAAAAGTATGAAATTAATTGAACGTTAGTCATAATAAATAATCGATTTTCATACTCTTCTTTTGATCGAATAATTTGAATGCAACAAGCATATTTCTAATATTAAAAGTTCGCTTTAAACTATTTAAATATCACTTTTTATGTATAATGTCATTGAAAAGGCAATTACTTAAAACTTTTTTTTCACGCAAGCCGAAGATGTTTCAGTTTTTAATTCAAAGAGATTCCGAAAACTCTTAAAAATTTCAAAGCGAAATAAATTTTCATTAAATATTCTTCACACGTCCGCAGCACATTTTAAATTATCATATCTTATACACACTTAAGTATTCTGAAAAAATATTGTTTTCATAGAAAATTTCACAAAGGCACGCCATTTTTGCTTTGTTTTTAGAAGCCATTAATTTAAGATTTGAAATTGCAACTTACGAACGTGAATTTTTATTTTTAACGGTCTTTGAACTTTTTACATTAAAGTTTTACGTTTATGAAGGCAATGCTTAGCGGTTTTATTACCTTAACAGGTACAATTAATTTTATGTTCTCCCGATACTTCACTAGGTAAAAGTTAATTTTCGAAAACCAAATTTAACAGCTTTTCAAAATATAACGCAATAGTTTGAAGTCCATTTAAAGTTATTTATGCTTGTACTTAGTTCATAGTTTCAAGACACCATTAATAACTTAAATTTAAACTATTATTTTCTTACAAAAATCGTTTCAACAGATATTTATCTTATTGAAAGCATCACAGCTCAAGCCATTATTTCACCCTCTCGGCTAATTTTCTCCAAGAACCAAGTCTTTTAAAATCCCTGCCTTGATCCTTATTGGCATACTTAATAATCCTATCACATATTCATGTTTTATCGAAATCATGCAGCACACGATATTAAGATGCATCCAAGTACGATATTTTGAAAAAACTTTGTTTATTTTTGGCCCTGTCTTATAATACTCAAAATCGGCTGTTATAAGCCATGCATTCAAATCTTATAAACATAAACATATGAAAATGAAAATACAATTGTTTAGTAATCACCGTCAAAAGATCTGAAAATGTGGACCTAGATATATTGGGTTGAGCAATTGTCTGATCATCAACTATCGTAAAAAATAATAATGAACTTGTCTTCCACATTGTAGAGATCCATATACTCCATTCCAGAGCGGACTTCAATTAACTGTGTTAATCTATATGCTGCAAATTCAGAGAGAACATAGTAGAAAGTGTTATGAATAGAGTATATGAATCTAAGTAATGTCAATATATGTATTGTAATAATAGCTTATTGGGCATCTAGCCTTTCGTCTTTGTGGTTTGAAAAATTTAGCAACTGTAGGAATCAAATCGACAACCACCGGTTCCAAAGTCCGCGCGCTTACCTCTCGACTACTAATGTGACAAAACCAGTCAAACTGGACACAAGATCTGATCTGGCAAAGAAGATAAAACAATTAGTCACATTATTTCTCAATTCTCGTTATAACGTTTGGTTATTGACGATTATAAATATTGATAGCTGTCTTCTTTATGCTAGATATAATTTAATCATTTTAGTCCCAATAATACGATGAGGAGTTTTAAAACTTGGTATAGGATGTAAAAAATGCTACCATACCTAATACTACTTAGTGACTAACGGAGTCTTATACTTACAGTTATAGGGTAATAGGCATTGTTATAAATCGTGTTTATGACTTGTACTATGTTCATGCCAGTTTTATACTGTGGATTATATACAGAATACTTCTAAACTATAATATCGACGTTTGTATAAAGTATGTTGGGAATTTCATTGTAATTTGTAATTATGACCTTAGCGTGTTAGAAAATTCATAATGATAATTATTGTGCAGTTTATAAATGTGTTGGCTCTGCTTATTTTTTCACTTTTTACACGAAACGTGTTTTCAAAGAGACTCACGTAGAAAATTGTGCGTAACATGTGACGGCAGACATATTTATGAGTAAATAACCTTCTTTAGTCTTTGAATATAAAGAGAATTTAAATTGAGGAAAACAAAAAGTGTTTAGAAGAGGATGAATGGAAATGATTAATCTCCATTTGGATGTGGTAGTTATTTTATGATAAATTAGGAACCAAGCTTTATTGGTGGTCAAGTTGTAAAGCTCGCGCTCTAAGCTCCCTATGATTGCCACTTTAAATCCTTTTCTAATTATACTCACCCTCTATATAAAGCATATGATAACATATGATATCTACAGAAATGTCTGTTACCTGCCAGTTGTCTTACATTTTCCTAGTTGAAAGAAGAAATAAATAATGCTAAGTCTTTCCGAAGCCATCCGCAGTACGTGGTCTAGTCAGATTCAGCGTCGTTTCATGACTTTTGAGGTGACATGTGAATTAAAATATATTCGCTGATTAAAACCTAACCTAACCTTACAGATTTTCTTAGTAATTATTGTGAAAAATCTGTCAATACAACTCCTTAATGAGCTAAACACACTCATTCAAACTTGCACAATTATGTATGGACGATCATAAAAATACAGTGATTATATGTTAAAAAATTTACGGTATTATAACACTATTATTTCACTGTGAAATCAGAGCGGGTACGATAAAACATTTTTAATTTGTGTTATATAATCAAAAAATATTTTGAACAGATATAGTTTGTAGATTTTTATTAAAATTTATTGTAATAACACACGTCGTAGCAGAAAGAGTTACTCAATCAATTATTATTCGCTGTTTGGTTTTGGTATTTGAACTGGAATCGATTTAGATATACTAATGCCTGACAATTCAGTAATGCGAGAACTACTAACTCACTATTTTCGCTTCGATAATTCTTCCATATTCTTCAAGTGTTTTAAATTTTTAGGCAATAGCCGTAAATCATTAAATTTCTAATCCAGTAGACACGATAAATTTTTGAATTACAAATGGTAGAAGCATAACGATAGTAGACATATTGGAAAATAAACTTTACGAATACATCAAGTTCATTGAGTTGTATATTAATAATAAACGGTTTCAGCAAATTATACTCTATAAAATAGATTTGTAAAATCAGTTTGGAACTATTATTTATTACAGCTAAAATGAATAGTTAAAAGTTTATTGTATTTAAATGACATTTTTAATCATGACATAATGATTTTATAATTAAAATAAATTTAAATTTGAATGAACATCATTTTAAAATAATCACATCGACTGTGGAAAGGAAAAGGACGTAAACCACATATAACAAGAGACATCAAAATGTTTATTTAATGATCTTGAACCGACGTCAAAACATTACATAAACACAAACATGAAGTGCATGAACACTAAAACTGGTGTTTTGTTTACTCAATATCATATTAATTTAATAAGTTATTTAAGAAAAAATAAATAAAATTGATCAGGTAAAAGCCCTTTTTCCTGATCACTTATTTAACAGGCTATTTTTTTTCAATTTTTAAAGCTATATCTAGACACTAACTTGGGATTTTCAGTTGTATACATTCTGATTATCGAATAAAAGCTATTTTGGAAAATTGAGGTTACCGTCTTTTTTCCTTTCCACAATATACATGTAAACGAGAACTATCAAAAGCAATAATTCTTAAGTATTAGTCATGTTATGTTAATTAATAATTATAATTATGAATCTTAACTTTAGTTAAAGCTTAAAATTAATTAAATTATTCATTTACAGTTTTAAAGAACTTTATTCTTACTAAATTAAAAATAATTTGAAATTTATAAACTTTTCTACTGTGACTTATGTATTCTTTTAAAAGTTGAATGAAAATATAATTTATTTTTGAAAATTTAATTTCTCAAATTATTTAATTTTTACCAAAAATTTTCCGTCATGTCCGCTCCAAAATCACTTATAATCCTATTTATTCAACTCCTTTTTAAGATGGTTTGCAAGTTAACATTATAGGAAGACTCTTCATAATTTCCGGATTTAGCCTCTTAAAATTTCCTAATAAGTGGTCTGTAACCTGAAATTCTTTGAACGTTTCGTGATAAGAAGCCAAACATCTCTGAATTTTTCCTTGAACTTGAAATTTCTTTCCACTATACGATCATTTTCTAAGAAAACATGTTCATAAAACCTTGTTTATTATTTTCAATGTAAAATATGACGCTAAAACTGCTTTCTGATTTTAATGGAAATTATACTTAGAAATACATGGAAATGGAGTAACATTTCAACAAGTTCTTCTTCATTAAAAACAAAGTCTTTGATATCTTGAATATTCAAGTTATAAAACCCCACTCCACTAATACCATGATACATTTTAATGGTTTTTTCATATTTATCTTCTATTGGCGGTAAAATATTTTGTAGTGACTACTTATGGTCACATTTTTTGCCAGCAAGTATTTTAAGATTTTTATACTATCGACTATGAATCTAGTCGAACATTATGAGTAAAACATTTTTGTGATGTCATGATGTTCAAATAAGACATGTTAATTAATCTGGGATTGTCTTTTTCTAAAACTTTAGTTTGCAAGAATATACCGCAATTTATCAACCACGTTATACCAAAACCGTATTGTGAAAGTACCGTGTTATGTAAGGTCTAGGTGTATATGGATATCCGTAACGTAAAAACGTGTCTTGATAGATATTTTATCAAAAAAATTAGATAATTGCTTACCCCAATGGGCACCCAGTTCTGCATTTTCGAATTTTATCCAACAAGAAGGAGAAACAAATCCGCATTTATTAATACATCTTGTTTTTTTTCTTCAGTAGAGGATATGGGCACCACATGCCGTCTCAAAAAATCTCTGTCACCCCCCATTACTTTTGCGCCTTTCCAGGTCATACTTGCATCCCATAATTATGACGAATACATTCTATAGATAGTATTTAGCGGCTTTCCAAGACGTCAATAACCAGTCAGCTTAAAATAGGCAGGTAAGACTTAGACTTTCTTGAGGCATCCGGAGGTCAAGACAGGCCTAGCGTCACAGCTTTATTTTGTCAGTGATAAGTGGTTGCATGATCTATTATCTTTTATTATTTTGAACCACCGCGTATAAGTAATACCATCGTTTACCTAGAATCTGCCGCAAGCACGTGTTTCACAGTTTATGTATACGACAGTCGGCGTCGACTTTCCCTTTGGATGAAACTATACGGAATTCCTCGCAAGAGAGTTATCATCATTTAAATTATGAACAAAGATAGCTAATACTGAGTGAGAATCGGCGAGACAGCCACATAATGGTTCGGTCTCTCCACCGGAGTCAAACAAGGTTGCGTTCTTGCTCCGTTCTTATTTATCGTGCAATTCGATTTTATTTTACAAAATTCAATACCACCAGACCATGAAATATGACATTAATACATACCTTATATAAAATACTCGCTTAAAAGATTTTTACTATTAGCTTATACATGATTTGTTTACGTAAAAGCTCAAAATATGAAATGCGTCACCAGAACTGAAATGATAATTTCTCTGGCAGTTTTCACTTTATGTTCAATTTAAGAATAATCAATAGTAAGAAAAGAAGTATTTTTCTTACTGTTAACGTTTGTAGATATTTTTTACAAATAAAGTAATGTGGTATTGCTTAACAATTTTATAAATATCATTAATTAAGTTTCATGCAAGAATTTATCAGATATAAGTGAAGTATTCTCCATATTTGTAGAACTAATTTAATTTACTGGCTAATGAACACAATGTAAAATATGTCTAAGAGATGATGGAAGATGAAAAAAATAATAGAGATTAAACGTTGTAACAACATTTGACAAAAACATGTTACATTCATTGAAGCCATCGTTAATTATAAGAATAATTAATCACATGATCAAAAAAAACCAAATGGTTTTAAGATAATGGTTCATAAATAGAAGAATTGTGTGAGACACAAAAGACACATAAGAAAAAATAGCATGCTTCTCTAACGAATGAAGGAATAAGCCATTAAACGTGTTTTGTTTGAGTTGTGCTTTCATAAACAAAATTAAGCTCGGAGGTTGTATTGCCATGAATCATGTCTGGCGTTAATGGTTTTTCAGAGAGACATTTTTGGAAGAACGTTGACATACGTTGTTTTTTGTAATGTCAATATCTGAATAGTTTACCGTGAAAGGACTGTTATTTATATTTTCTGTTGTAACTTGTTGGTTCACGACTGTGCAATTTTTATACAAGCAGAAATAAATTGAAAGCAATTTTTCTCTGAAATTTTTTAATCTCCTTATTCGTATAATTTAAAACGGTTAAGCAAACTTAAATTGTCTAATTATCGGTTTCAATATTTACTGAGATAAATAATTATCTATTTTGATTTGAAATTGAGGCGTCTAAATTTTTATGGTTTGTAAATATCGTCGTATTACTGGCAAAGTACGTTAAAGTAAAAATGTGAGTTTTGAGATAATCGAGTTTTAACGTTTGAGTCTCTTTATTAAATGCATTTTACGACAATTTCTATCAAATACTACATTTTACCTTAAGAATTTGTCGTAAAATGTATTTAACTGAGAGACTCAAACATTATAACTAGATTATCTCAAAACTCACTTTTTTACTTTAACGTCTTTTGCCAGTAATATGACGATATCCACTCCAGAAATGTAGTGCTTAAAACTCTGCAATGCAAAGAAATCATATTGAGGTATTTTTTCATAAGATTAAGTTGTCGAAAAATCGCCTACTCAATTCTAACCCTGCATTTAAAAAAAAACATAGTTATTGGACTTAAACCTTTTACAACCGACACCGAAATACTGACGCTTACTTATCGGTCGTCAAGTGGAATTATAATATTAAAGTTTATATGAACCACACTTTAATCCAAGTAAACGCCAGCCAAGGTCTTGAAGAGTTACTTATATGACACTTCTGGCACTTTGAAGAGTGCCTCACGTTAGTTACGCTACGATATACAATAACTGGTGTGGATACCCAATGGATGGTAGAGGAGAAAGCGAGTATATGTAGATCTATATTCTCCACTTTCAGAGCGGGTATGATTATTAAAGTATATGAATATAATAAAGATTACTTTTACCATATATGAAAAGTAATTACAGTAATGAAAATAGATCCTTTTGTCATTAAAATCATAAACCGCTTTTTGAAACGTTGAAGATATCTGGACAATTTAAATTACGTAAGGCAAACAAAAGTTCAAAATTTCGTTAAAAGCTTCCGCAAGCCACATATTATTACATACACGAAACGCGTTTATGAAGGTAGATAATATAAAAGGGTCAATTATTTATTTTTGGTCGGAAAAGGGTAAGTACTGCTGCAAAATATTTGAATGCTTTGAAGTTTTATATGGCAAGAAACCTGCATTATATAAATAAACCCGGATTTGCTTTGCTTTCTTTTATGAAAATTATTCATATTTTATACATTTTACGTGAGGTTTTTGTGTGTGATTTTTCAAAAATGTTCTTTCGTAAGTACAAGGAGTACATTGGTATGAAAAAAAAAGCTTTTTTCTACCAAGCACATGCAAACACTTTGCAATTTTAAGCCTAGAAATAAAATTATAAAATGTAATAGAGGTCAGCTTTATTAAATAGGTGTACATAATACAAAAGATAGAGGTTGTAAATTACTAAAAAATATTTCTCTCAAAGCACTCTTAAAAAAAAGTCGTTTCATAGAAATGGTTATTTTTTACAGTAAAACGACGCTTTTAGTAATACAAGGCAAACACATTTTTTCTACTAACTTGACTTCTAAAGTAGGTTATATGTATTTAAATAATATACTGAGGGAGAAAAATGACTACTCTAGACATACATATTTGCGGACACATCCACGATTGCAAATCATTTGCTTGTGGAAAATCATGGGTTTGATGTAGATACTGGAATTAAGCTATTACATATAAATGCAGGGGAACACAAACTGTTCTATGAAGAAATTCCGGAGATCAATAGAGCACAGCTATTGAAACTTCCATTATTGAATGATCAACTAATG
>JAGVSQ010015346.1:0-10191 GCA_022683975.1 Rhyacophila evoluta
TGAACGAAATTATCGCCCACGCACCGGTACGTTCATGCCACTCGACAGGTTAAGTTATATATTTTGCAGATTTTGATAGCTCTATATACACCACTTTAATCTATGCATAGAATATCCATTGACCGAGCAACACAATTGTCTTGATAATGTTGGGTGTAGTTCAGATTTGGAGAGCTACTGAGACTGATTGGGAAAAAATGTTATTTTGTGACAATTTACTACTTGCACTCATCTTCCTATTTTGCGCCGTCCTATCATTTCGACTCCGTGATATGGTTGCTACATTCATATTTATCCATATCAAATGTACTATTGTAAATAATTGCTTATATTTTGTTCTGCGATTTATTGTTTGAAACAAGAAAGAATATTTACATCTAAATCAATTTTGACAAAAACTGGACACTCACATTATTCAATTTACTGCTATATAATTAATATCTAAGATTAATACGCAAGTATTTGTTGGGAGTGAATGTATTGTTTTCTGGTTTGATTTACTGTTGTTAGTATTGTATATGTTTAATACAATAATATAAAATATTGTTTTGATTCTACAATATATTCTAAAATTCTACGTTTACTCAAAACTGCTATCATATTCGTTTTTTTTTGATGTGTCGGTATTATTTAAAATAAACAAAATGTGTAGTTACAAACGGTATAATAGTTTGTACCCCCATCCAAAATTATTGAAAACATTACGGCTAAACGTCACAAACTAATAGAATATACAATACTAATTTAACAATTCGACAAGCTTATGCTAGCGGTTACGGTATTGTTAAAACGAGACAACACCACACTTTAGCAACGCAAAAAACTAAAATGTGGCTAAATGAATTAATATAAATGTGTAACACAACCAATCTATGTGTAAAGCATTAATATTTTTCTTCGTTTATACTTACTTCTGCAGCATCGTGCAGGAGGCATATAGCAAAGCTAACCTAAAAACGTCTTTGAACGAGTAATTGGAGAGTTTAAAGCACATTTTGTATTCTAACAGTAAATGAGGAAAGGTAGATTGGGAACCGGTAAATGGTCATCGAGAAAATGGTTTATTATTTGTAATATACGATAAGAATCCATCGCAAAACACACCGGACATTATTGCCCATAGACATTTTAGTTGTGATTCTACAAATTTCTTCAATGAATCAGCGTAATAAAGCATAGACAAGAATCGTAACCACAGCTTAGTTGTACGGGGTTGGAATGTCGTCAAATATAAATAACATCTAGGGATACTGAAAAAGACTGACTAAAATGTATACACTCTGTAGCCAAATAAATATTTATGAAATGCGAGTGTTTATAATGGCTGTTTGACACTTTTCTGATAATGCTTGTATTTGTACTTAAACCAAGCTATCTATGAATCACACGTCGAGATGAGTGATATATGAAAATGATCCCGGCTTAAAAATAATTCCGCCGCTCATTCACCCATTCGCTAACACTAGCGGATTAATACTCTCGATTACAAGGTATACATTTTGAAGCCTCTAATTATTTCATAGGTGCGAGCCCCAAAATTGTTAATTATAAATATTATCATTCCATATTACTCATATAAATCACTTCTATAGTTTGTATGATTGCTGTCATAATATGCGCGTCGTTTCCATCAATTATTTTACGGTCTGTTTATGAAAGTTAAAAAATATTTTGAAAAATAATCCAAGGAATGATTGTTTGTGGCCAAAATTTGCGTAATTATTTATCGGTTTTGATCAGTTATAGAATCTTTCAATTAGACTGTTTTTAGAAAGATTAGCTTTCCTATAGAAGCGAAATGAAATTGGCTCAGAGCCAATGTTTTTCTATAAATAGATTTTATGCTTTATTATATTTAGTACTGCCGGAATTCCTTATAGAAAAGAGATATCGGTGATCGGTTTCTGCGAATAGGTATCGCAAAAATGCGTCAATTCGAAAGACAAGGGTTCCGAAGCTCCATGAGGAGCAGGGACTCTACATCCACCACGGAAAGTGATCCGAGAGAGAAGATTAAAGATTGCTTCCGGAAGTTCATTGCGTTTATGTGCACTCAAGTAGGAGTGGGTGGTCTGGTGGTGTGCTATGCAATCGTGGGTGCATTTGGGTTCATCACTCTTGAGACGCAAGAGAAAAATCCTCAATTTGCTCACATTGCGAGTCTCCGACGAAATTGTGTTGCTGAGCTGTGGCGAGTCACTGCTGCAGAGAATGTATTCAATGAAACGATATGGTCAAATGAAGTCGATGTTGTCCTCAAGCAATTCCAAGATGGTTTCGCGGCAACTGTTCAAAAAGGTTATGATGGGAGATCCACTGATGAAATATGGTCTTTTCCTGGTGCCTTGATGTTTTGTCTTTCTGTTTTCACGATGATAGGCTATGGAAATATGGTTCCGAGGACCTCATGGGGAAAAGGCGTCACGGTGATGTACGCCGGCCTCGGTATACCAATTTACATCTTGTATTTTTTAAACATGGGCAAAGTCTTAGCCCAAACATTCAAATGGCTCTATACAATTCTCCATGAATGTAGTCACGAAAGAGAGGATTATATCTTTGATGAAGGTGCTTTACCTCCGCCTCGTAAGAAAATTATTGTCCCATCCACCGCTTGCCTGTGGGTGATAAGTTTCTATGTCTTGTGTGGTACTATAATGTTTGCAGAGTGGGAGGATTGGAATTATTTAGACTCCACTTATTTCTGCGTGACTAGTTTGTGCAAGATAGGTATCGGCGATTTCGTGCCCGGTGCCAACATATCTGACTCTCGTAGCGGTTCTCAAACAAAGCTCGTGATTAATTTTGTTTACATGCTTTTGGGAATGGGGTTGATCGCCATGTGCTACAACTTGATGCGTGAAGATGTGCGAGTGAAGGCTAGAGAGGTTAAAGAAGATATGAGGCAATGCATGGAAGATATACGCTTCAAAATTTCAAGATGTTTCGGCCTTAAAAGATATCCCGGGAAAATGTGATTGGAACAGTTTATTTAACATTTTGTAATGAAAGAGATTTTAATGCGTAAACATTTGTTTTCAGTTAACTCTTTGTGATAATTTAACAGTATGAACTTCTATTTATGTTATTGAATCAATGATAGGCGTTCATTAAGGTCAATTATGATATTTTTAAGAACAATCAGGTTTTATTTAACTTAAAAGATTTCATTAATACCAAGTTTCAATAAAAATTAATAATTAAAAAAACTGATTTTACACTCAATATTGTTGAAAAATTATCATTTTATTAACAGATAATTCATCACCCCAATAATAGTAATGAAGGTTAAAACATTTGTGGTAATCGACGAAGCAAAATTTTCCGTGACAATAACTAATGTTATTCAATCGATTGATGTATCACTATGTTTATGATCTAGTTGTGGTTCATCGTTTATGTTTATAATATTCTACTTTAAGTGTTAGCAAAATTAAAAATGTACTATGTTACTGTGTCCTAATTGCACACAAGTGTTATCGGATTGTGCCATTAATGTCTAATAACGTAGAAAGTGTACTTGAGTTCTGAAAGCAATGTAAATTAATTTTGTAACAGTGCGGTTGTTTCCTGGTTGTCCCAATTGATTTGCGTATAATGTAAAAATTTCAAATAACTATAAAATATCTTGTGGTAGCCTTTGGGCGGATGCTGTCGAGTGATGCTGTCTCCGATGCCTCCCATCCGTCTATGCTCCGTGTCAGGCTTTGATGGCCGTCTCAATGATGTGGTCTTTTGCCCCCCTGCCCTCCGCTCCGATGAACATTCCACTGTCATATATTTTGGTGGAGACGTACAGGTTAGATATTCTGTTAAAATTCACGTTGGTAAGCTTGTGGCTTGTTCAAAAGTTGCTGGAGAGTAATAATAAATATGAGAATTTAAAAAATCCATATGTGAATCTAAATCTATACAGCAAAAATTGACAATAATAAAAACAGATATGCAGATATGGCAAAATGTTTTGATATGCTGGTTCTCATTAAATTGGAGTTTGACTATATTAGTCTACGGATTAAATTGAAAGCTGTTCTGTTAAATCATTCGATCCTAATTTTGTTCACGAAAAGTAGTAGAATAAATTTTGTGTTTAAAGGTTCCAGTTAAAAAAAAATGAAAATTTTGTTTTATTTTAGGACTTTCCTGAGCTAATGAAGACTCACCGCGATAATAGGAGTTACATAAAATGGAACTTAGAAAATATGGCAGCCATGTTGAACATCAACTTTCCCCGCTCCCATATAGTCATCATAAAACCATCAAAGTAACGGATTTATATAATTATTCTCATTTTCATACAGATCTCAATGAATAAATTGAATTACCAGACAAACAAAAATAATCTCTGTGTGATACCTTAAAATATTTAGTTTTTCGCATGAAAATTAAATAATGCAAGATTCTATTGCCTGCCTAATTCTTCATAATAATAAATGTTTTAATGGTTGATCTCTTATAAATTGCCTAATATTCTTCTTGAAGCTTCAGAAATAGCTGTGGGTACAAAATGAGTGTAGCCAGACGATCAGGTGGTTTTTGGATTCCGGAAAGGTTTATTGTGTTAACATTATTTGCAGGATGGAGTTTAAGACATTTAGCTGTTACAACAATTTCGTGCCGGGTAACTCGGCTGGAGTACCTGACCACACCCCCACACATCAGGCATTGCAACATCTTGAAGGGTACACTTAAAACATATCTCATCTATCCATAATTCAAATTGAAACAGTACAATAAAACCTCTATATAACGAACCTCGATATAACAGACCAAATATCCTTAAAAAAGTGATAGTGCATCAGAAAATGGTTGGAAGAAATTGTCTTATAGCCAATATGTAGATATAGATTTAGAAGGGTTGGAAGTTCCCGATTTCTGTAGAAAAATACAATAATGCTGGAGAAGAAATAGCTGAAGAAAATGTTTAACAATGGTTAGAAGTAGATGAAGGTGACCATGAGTATCATCATGACTGAAAGTGAAAAAGCAAACAGAAGTTATTGTTTTGGAAAATTTTACATTTTCGTAATTTTAGACAGTTGATTATAAAAGAACAGCATAATTCGAAAGTGCAAAAAAAACTTGATTCTTTCCTTGTATCTATTAATAATAATATTAAAATGCATTCAGGAAACCGATTTTCATATAATGGACTTTCGTCTATAGCATGTACCCTCTCATCCACATTGGTCTGTTATATCGAGGTTCTGCTGTATTAATATTTCCATTCTTCTTTGGGTGAAAGTGCTCAATAAAATTATATTTAAAAATAACATTTATTTTAAGAATACTTGTAATCATAAAGTCTGCATTTGTAGTTGTGTTTGCTGGATATCTTTATTGCATATGAAAATTCACATATTGATGAAGCAGTTTTATACGATTTTTATTATAACCTGAATGTATTTTGGGAGATCCTTTTGATGATTTAACCAGTGATTTAGATAATAATTATGTGTTACAAATCTTGACCATACATATCAATACTGTGAATGTGTTTGTATTTCAGATTACTACAAGGAGTAACGCAGAAAATAAAAACTATGCCAAATTCAGAGCTTCGGGAAATGCTTTCATCTTCATTAGCTAATCAACAATTCTATATGGATTTAGATATATTGCAGGTAAATATTTCGTATGCATTTCTAGGCATGAATATGTTTTACAGTTTTATTTCAATTATTTATAAGTTTCGCATATGTGATGCCACTCACATGACAAATGTAGACTATTGAATAATATTGTAACATCTCATGATCAAAATTAATTGCTGTCACAAAGATTCAATGAGATAATTACTTAATATGTATTTTTTAATATTGCTTGGTAATTTCATAAAATAACCTCAGTGCATACACAACGATAGATATTATCTTAATAAAATAAAAAAAAAAAAGAATGAATGTCTTCAGCTACATATTATAGTTTAAGACAAAAGCGCAGTCTTCTAATTCCAATTTTCAACAGGAAAATACAACTGTTGACACTACCACCAGTATACTACAGAGGGAGCTGGAGAACACGAGAAACTTAACCGTTACCACCTCCAATGTTAATTCTTACAACGATTCTCATACTCAGCCTACCCCAGAAACTGTACCACATCATGTCACGATTACATCCACCAAGCAACCATCATTAGACTCTGAGGAACAGACCGAAGCATTCAGCAACCAAGGTGGTGTCATTCAAAGTGCCAACAAAAACCAATCATCAGGGGTCCTCGTGTCTTCGCAGTGTCAATCGACTATTGTCGTCAATCCACAATCTGTGAATACAGACGCTGCTGAAAACTGTGTAGATGATAATAAAGTCAACAAAAAAGACTCAAGTTTTAATCCATTATGGTGGCGGGAAAACTTGGCACTGGACAAAGCCAACCTGACTTTGATCGGGTTCAGTAAGGGCTGTGTTGTTCTGAATCAATTGATCTACGAGTTTCACTACTTGAAGACGCTTACTCCTGACGATAGCACAATGATGATATTTGTTTCGAGAATATCTGAGATGTTTTGGTTGGACGGAGGGCACTCAGGTGGAAAAAATAGCTGGATTACTTCACGAAGTCTTCTTGAGACTCTTACGAGACTAGGTGAGCTATTTCACACAATATAATGAAATCAATTAGGTTGATATTAAAAGTTGTCTATAATTTTGGTATATCACAGTTCATTAAAAAAATCTCTACAATGCTTTGATACCCTGATTTGTGGCTATCAAATATAACAATTTAGAGGAAGTAAAAAAATTGTATTCACAGAGGCATGTAATAATTTAGTCTATTAACCTTATTATAATATAACCTTATTATAATTGAGAAACCTTAATAAATATAATTTTTCATGATTTAGAATTTAGAATTTTATTCACACAAATCATGTGTGATGAGGTACGGTATATTCATTCTCAACAAATGTTTTTTTTTTTACAGAAATCAAGATCTGGATTCATGTAACACCGTACCAAGTCCAAGATGACCGCCGATCGTGGATTCGACGTGAAGAGAAAACTTTTACAGAGCTTCTTCAGAGACTGGGTGCACGAGTCACCAGAACACTTCACTTTGATGGGGCTACGCCCAATCTTTATATGCACTTCGACGTCCTTAACGTATTCAGGAGCCCGGACCATCTGTTGGCGCAGGCTTCTGAAAAGTAATCCCTTCGGTTCTACATGTGTATATCCTCGACTAACAATTACCATGAGTGGAATTGTGAGGTAGCTAATTATAGAATTATTACTGTATATTGTAGCAATGTTAGAGTCCTCCTCTAAGGCTACGGTTAAAGATATACGAGATGAAAATTAATTTTAATCTACATGATAAAAAATTATTCTTTCAAAAAATATATTGTGGGATAGTTTTCTATAATTGGCACAATCAAAAGTATGCAATAAAAACTGAATGATTTTAAATATTAAATTGTTTACAATGGCTTTTACAGTATATTTAAAAAATTGAAAGTATAATAAATATCTTAATTGATAAAATACTTTATACATTGACATGTAAGATACACATTGTTGAATGTGTGGAGTTACACATGTTAAAATCAAGAAGCTAAATTAGTTTTGGTTTGAGTGGTGTATAATATCATAAAATAGCCTTTACTCAGTAATATGTAAATTTGTTTTTCTGATTTTTAGATTGAGTATTTCGTGGTTTTCTTTTAATCATCTTACGATATATCATCAGCTTACTTTTCTAACCTGTGTTCACACTATTATTGTATCATTTTGGTGCTAATATAAATGTTTTAATGGTTGAACTGTAAACACTTTTTAATCTTACAATATCAGCCCATGAAGCGTGTAAGTAGGATGGCGATGATAATACATATATGTGTAATTTATTTTCTTATGAATAGAAATAATACAGGTCAAATTATTGACATGCATATTTTATTCTTTGACAGAGAACATCTACCTGATTCATTAAAATAATGTCAATTTTAATTCATAACTTTTTCAAAAGTACATACTTATTTGGAAGAATGCTCGAGTTGGATTGAATGAATTGAATATCTACAGTCACCTTGTATACCCTCCGCAATCAGAACAGACAACCAAAAAGTACTAAAGTCTTAGTATTACTGTCATATTCTGAGACTTATGAGATATACCTCGAATGGTAGGTCTCTTTTAACACAAACCTCTACCCATTCATAACTCCAACTGTATTATTCTTTCTATCTCAAATTTTCTTCAGCGACCGTCTGTTTGCTTACCATTTTTCTTAACTTTGATTATACAATATTTATTTTATTTATATGTGCAGATGATTACATGCATAATTGGGTGAAAGGCTGTGCCTAAATTAGTGAACTCTTGGTTAATGGACATTGTCTTGAACCTTAGATGTCATTATTATGAGGCATGTCCCTGTCATACATAAAATATTACATGTTTTTTTTAATATTCGAGCTAAGCTTGTGATTCTTGCTAATTATTTTCTAATGTCATTGAAATCTAATACTCCCTAAGTAGTAAATATATAGGTATAAGATTTTGCAATTGGAGCTTAATTCAGGTCATGCAAAAATACCATTTTGCTCTTAATGCATTATTACAGTATACGATTGACCTGATGAGAATCAGACTTGACATATTGTCACAAAAAACTCGTAAATCTTTGCTAACGGTATACTTAATACAATTCATTGAAAAACTTCATGGAACCATATTTCCTTAAGCACAAAAAGATGCATCCGATTTTGAAACATAATTATTTCATGATAGCAGTTCGATTGGATGTTTCTCAGGTCCGTCTTATTATGTAATACAGTTCATCTAGTGCTATTCATATAATTTATTCTACAAAATATACGAGGTACTTAGAATAGAAATTAGAATATTTTCTACTTCTGTAGTATGAACATCTGGCATGAATTTGCTGGCATAATTCTATTATTCAAATGAAACATCAGTATGGATAGATCTGATCTTAATTCTGTTTCAATATTACAATGTTCTATGTTATCTTTTTAGTTCACTTATTTTTAATTGTTACAGAATGATAGTGTCCATAAACCTGAATAGGTTCTAGATTAAATTGTGTGGCATGTCAATACAGAATATTGATGGCTTAAATGCAAAGTTTATGAGTCCACCTTTAGCCAAAAATTACCATCTTGCACCCGTGCTATGCATGTTCCGTATTAATTTAACAATTCAAACTTATTTAAATATATCGAAAAAAGGTTCCAAGAAAATTTGACAACTTCATTTGGAACTGAGACCTACATTGCAAAATATATAATTCTGCTAATTTGTATTCCGATCTATCAAAAGTATTTTTAAGCAGCTTTATGAATAAATCATTTAAAATTTATTTTTTAACATCAAAATAATAGCAAAAAACAAGAATCAAAATTATCAGTTTTTACATTTTCCTGCAAAATTTTCAAAGATGGATTTTTAGTTTATCAAATTTACACATGTAATATACTGGTCACTAAAATATAAATGTTTCATAGATCTTTGTGATTTTGAAACAGCAAATTGTAAAATTATTATTAGTTATGTATTATCTTTGATCCGCTAAGTGGACAGACATGAATTCAGTTTAAGACTCTGTTTTAAAATTAATATTTTATACAAAGGCAACATGGAAAAATAATCAAAAAGTGACGTATTGTATTTTTAACTAGATAATATTAGAGTGATAAGTTACACATAATAATAAACTATTAGAAATTACAAATTGTTATTACATTAAGATATTTTTATTGAATAATGTTTACAAGATTGCTGCGAATTTGAGTGAAACTATTTTTATTTTTGAATTACATTTTTCTATTGAAAATGAAGGTTTTTTTAAAAGTAGAATGTTAAAAATTGCCATTAATTAAAAATCAATCAATTCATAATAATGTAAACAAAGTGCGTACAGACATTGCCTTTTTATGCACAGCTCAATCTCTAGGTCAATGCTCTGCAACCTCTCCGCTGCAAGATAATGCTGGGTGTGCCATGGGGCAATTTCTCCAATAAAAATTCAAATACTTTTGTCAATATTTCAAAAATATTTGAATAAAATAAATGGCACTTAATTATTATCACATGAAAAATGCCACCGCTGTTGCTGTATTTGAGTGCAAATGGTTAATGTAATTTTTGGATATGCAGATTTTTACAAATATTTTTAATTAATATTTTCGACTGATGGTGCTTGATGGAAATTGATTTTAA
>JAGVSQ010015347.1:0-10191 GCA_022683975.1 Rhyacophila evoluta
GTATTTTTAAGTTTTTTTTATAAATTTACAAACATCGTTTTCATCTATATTGGTGTTTGTTTTATGTAAGACTAAAATTTGCAATAGAAATTACGAGCTAGATATAGATAAGTACTTAAATGGAATTGATTATTATTTATCTTCACAATGTAAAGATGACCGATTCAAACTTGAAGATTATGGATCTCCACAGTGTGCGATACCTTGATCGATTGTTTCTCACGAGGATTGGTTATCAGACAATTGTCTGACTGCTCAACTTAATAAGTTAATTACTCAACCCAATCCTGCATTTTCGCGTTTTTTAATAATTCAGCAAATGTGGAAATAAAATTCTTATTCTCCGGATGCGAAACATATACACTAATCTCTCGGCTACAGAAAGTATTAAAAATATTATAAAGAGTAAATATCATACCTACTTTAATATTTATGAGAAATATTCTAATGTGTTGCCCGGCAACTGTGTCAACAAGCTATTTTTCGCTTCAATGTGTAATCGGTTGAAGGTTCTTGAGTATCGGAAATGTGCGTTAAGATTTTGGAAAATCGACGACACTTGAAAATAATGAAATACTCAATTTTTCTACGAAATTTTCAGGAAAAGCTCAACATTATACCATCGTTCTTTGTGTGCATAGTTTTATATTGATAAAGTTTTTGTATTTTTACGTCATAGAGCTTTTACGTGCAACTTTCATGAAACAATTTTTTTTTTTAATGTATTTTGGAACAAATTTTAAAAGTATTTCATTTTTCATTTGACAAGCATGAATTTAAAGAACGGAAAACAATAGTTACTGTCACTTAACATGACTGATTGGGTTAGTGCGTGCATTTATGAATTGCTTGGAACCGGGTGTCACTTATTCAAACCTAGGTAACATAGTAACTAATTTTAAATGTGCCCACCATCCACCTACTTTGACCTTACACCAGGTTTTAAATAGGCGTATACTGGAGCTTTTTACTTAGGTTACTCGGTGGCTAAGATTCAAAATTATCCGAAACATATTTATTCGTCACTTTGTCTCTAATTACGAACACGATATTTATACACGAATAATATCTAACCTCACATACTTAAATATAACATATAAAAAATAATGCGGTAAGAGTTTTTTAATTGTAATAAAAATTGACATGTATTTAGATTTTAGATGGAGAAAAATTGCTGCCGTGTGAGTTGAACAGTTGCTGATTACCAGCTCCCATGATGATAAATCTGCCTAAAAATATATCCACATTCTGATTATCTATATACACCATTTGTTTTGAAAAATAATTGCTGAGTATATTTGGTAAATAAATATCTTTTCCCTCTTAAGCCGTGTTCACACTGTGGCGAGTAGTTTATTACACTGGACAGCAATACCACATTAATACGTTTTTTATAGAAAAGATCATAAAAATGGTCGATACCACACGCCGCTTTTATCGTGCCACGTTGCTTCCTTTGTACTTGTGTCTAGATACTTCCGAAAAGGTAATAAATTAGTTCAGGAATGATATCATTTGTTATAGTTACATCGCTTATGGCTATGTGTTTAGAAATATTTCGATCCTTCCTTAGTATTTGACAAGAGATACTCGCCGAAAAAATTAGAATCAGTTCTATTTTGCACACAGGCTGATTTAAGTATCTTATTCGACAAACTTTGACTGTTGACTCAGATTTTTGTAATGAATTACGTCTATTCAAATCAGATACTTTTTTAAAAGTCATTTAAGTGCCTGGATATATGTACGGCCTACCGCAAAAAAAAAAAATACATAACTTCTTTTCGATTTGCCGTGGTAACAATACGAACGGCGTGTGGTATCGTTTATATTTATGACTTTTTTAAATGAAAAAAAAACGTAGTAATGTGTTATTGTTGTCTACCGTATTAAACTACTAACCACAGTCTGGACAAGGCCATGAAGTGAGGTAAATGATAAAATAGGTAATTAATCATTAAAATAATACGTGGCTGTATTATAAAACAAACTAAAGTGTATTTATTGTTACATAATTACATCATTTTAATAAAATATGTAATCATACTTTAAGTATTACTTAGTTATGTAATTATGTAAGCCATTTTAGTTTGAGGCTTATATCAATAAAACTTACGTAATATACTCATTTTGGCCTTCATTTGCTTCATTGCAATGTTTTCATCTCTTATCAACACTGACCTCTAAGAACAACCACGCATGCGTCGCTGAAAACAGCTGTGAGCCGGAAAATTCCTATAAATATAACACCTTAGATGTTTTTGCACTATTTTAATATCAAATCTACTATATCAAATTTAGAATCACATACTTTGTTTGAATACTCTAATCCTTATGATTTAATCGTGTGTTTATTAATATTAAAGTGTTGTTTCGTTTTATTATTGAATTTTCGTTTTTTAAAAGGTTATAAAAGCTCTCGAAGCATTTCAGCGCATGTGCGAGAACGTGTATAGGAAAATGCATGAATGTGAATAACTCGCAGGCTGCCATTCGGCAAAGTAAAGCCTTCGGAAAAGCTTGTGTTTCGGGTTGCTCGTTTGAAAAAATCTTTCGGTGTTATTGTTTTTTTTGACAACTGAATAACAGTTAATATAACCGTTTTATAGTGCTTTTTCCATGGTACTGTAATAAAGATTTTATTTTAAGGCTATGTCGTAACGTAAGTGTGCTAAATGTTATTGTGTCAATGCTTCAAAAATCTGCCTTTTAATATGGGTCATACGGCTAAATTTGTATGAGAGCTTATAATATGTTAGGTTACGTTCAGATTATCGTCGATCAAACTGTCATAGTGTCGAAATATTAACGTATATTATTCATAGACGTTAACAGAAATATTAATGGCCATAATCAAAATAAATCTATCATTTATATTGGCTTAGAAATACTTTATATAATTTACATACACGAAAAGTATACTTTATGATGTGCCACTATTACGTATTTGACATATAGTTATATTTTAAATTATTAACAAACTAAGTCATATCTTAGATTAACAATTGTATTATGAATATTGTTAATACTTAAATCCAATTTAGCTTTGCATATTTTTTGAAGCAAATAAATGTAATTTTATTTATTATATTATACACAATTGTATAGATATGTTTTTTTTATTTAGTTTAGCTGTGTTCATTTAAAATTACTGTTTCATTCGATTTATATAAAATGACATATAAATGAATTAATTATTCTCTAGTAAATGTTACTGTATAATAATAGTATAGAAGCCGATAATTTTAAAGTGCATTAAATGAAGACATGATTGTTCGTGATAAAACATTTATTCAAATATCAACACACTTCTCAATATGGTTCAGAGTCTTTATTGAATAGGTAAGTCAATTATTTGTAAATATTTATGTATTTTTTTCGTATTTTGTCTTATAATTATTGCAAAAAATGTGTTAGATAATAATAAAAAAAATATACAAAGATTATTATTTGCATATATAAAAATATTTTTGAAATCACGTCATAAATAAGATGATTTTTTTTGTAAATCAGAGTTATTTGGAGTTTTATTTTACCGTGTACGTTACTTTTTCTTGTTTACAAAGCCATTACTTACCAGAATAATGTAAACAAATCGAACAAAACATCGTCACATTTTAACTCACAAACACTTTGCAAAAAATAAATCGTTTTGTTGTGAGGCTATAATTTCATAAAAATATATGTTTATTAATAAAGCTCTTAGAAGTATGATTTTATATTAACTTTTTGGAAACAGCTGCTTATATTACACACTTGAATAAACAGTAAGCTTAAGTTTAATGGGATTGACGTTAATTAAAATACTCTCCGATTTTGTATATCTAAATCACTGAAGATGTAAAAATAAAATTTATATTTAAAAAAATAATATAACTGTATATGTTACATTAGAATCATATCGACAGGAAATGGCATTAATACAAAAATATGAACTTGTCTTTTCCATTTCCGCTCCTTACAACATTTCGATATGGGAATTAAAAATAAAAGTAGAAATTGTATATATTTGACTCCATTATCATTTTCAAAACGTTTTGTAAATATAATCTTATTTATTATCTTAAAAAATATGCTATAAAATAAATTAATCTAGGGTTTATAATATAGATATAACAAGGTAGTATATATATGAATATTGTATTATAAATGATAAAATATTAGAAATGAAGGGAATTTACTAGTTTGATTAAAAAATATAAATGAAATTTTAAACTATATATTTATTCTTCCGCGTCCAACTTATAAGTGAAGCATATCGACTTTGGAAAGGAAAAATGACGTAGCCCACATAGAACAAATTTTACAGGTGGCATAAAAAACGTTTAATTAATGATTTTGATCCAAAGTTAAGACATTACATATAAACAATCTTGAAGTGCATGAATGCTGAAATAAAATTTTAGTAACTCAACATGATATTAATTTAATAAGTCATCTAAGAAAAACCATTAAAATTAATTAAGTCATCCTCTTTTCAAACTTAAAAGCTAATTTAAGATATTAATTCGACATTTGTCGCTTAATTTCTTTTTGTAGCACGTGTATTAAGTTGTTTTAAATCTGACCATCAAATTAGCTATTTCGAAAAATTGAGGGTGTCCTTTTTTGTTCACATAGTTGATATGTATTTTGAAATCCTTATACAATTTAATACACGTTTTATCAAAAGGTTACAAACTGCAAACGCGAAATTAGTCTCTGAATTTAACTTTTAAATTAAAAAAGGATGGCATCTGAAATTTGAAATCATTAAAAAAGGACTTCTATCAGATCAATTTTACTGATTTTTATTCAATAACTAATTAAACTGATATTACATTGGATAAATTAATACACCAGTTTTAGTCTTTGTGCACTTTAATGTTGTGTTTATTTAATATTTTGACTCTGCGTCAAAATCATGAAAAATTATTTTTTTGGTCATCTTGTTGAATTTATTTTACATGCATTACGTTTTTTTGATTATTGCAATCAATTTGTGAGAATTTTATGTCGATGCTATTCACCGTTTGGAAAAAAATTGCGTGACAGACAGACACACACATATATTTTTTGTTTTATAATATGCATTTTATACTGTGTTAGATGTATGTAGATAATTTTAATATGAATATCTCTATTCAATGATTATATGATAAAGCTTCATGAATTATTTTTGAACTGGAAGAATGAGAACAGTGTGATTTATTATAGTTAATAAAAGATGATTTTTTTGAGAATATCAATGATGTTTAATTATCGTTTTCATTTTCGATGGTATTAATAAACACTCGCCAACCATTTAGACATTTACCTAATCAATCAAGCAAACTTATAATGGCACCTCATCGTTAGTGGACCTGAACCAATAGCAGAATAATTCGATCCTCGAGAGGTGATCAAAGATCGGAAAAGTACATAGCACATACAATCCACTATAACTGAGCGATTTTGTAAAACATCTATTATCGTATGGAAGTATACAAACTCACTATAATATTTAGAACTGTATGCGTAAAGAAATAAGAACGTCTTGATATAAATTCGTGTGTTAATTAATATTCATTTAATATTTATGTAAAATTTTCAAATCCAACCAAATATCACACCGTAACTTATTGGTAAGTACGTCTACTTTGGTAACATTCGAATGCCACTTTTTTATAACTATTTTTAATAAATGAAGATGGTATCACTGAGTATTTAATTGTTTAAGCGATAAGCTGACAGCCATTCATTAAATCTATCAAAATAAGTGTTAATATTTTGTAGTTATAATTTTTCTAAGTTCAGTGTAAAAATTATTGAAATGATCAGGAAAAATAAAATAAATCTCTTTTTTAACTGACTTATCGTATAAATAATAAATATTCGTTTCACAGCAAACTTTTTTGTTATATTTGTATCGTATTGTTTGATCGTTGACCTTACAACTTTTCCAAAGTGGCTTCTCGTCCGTTCGTCATTAAACAAAATAATTATGCTTCGTTAATATTAGTAATTTCTTTAAATTTTAACTTTATTATTCACAATCTGTCTCTAGAACAATCATGTTTTTTTATTATTATCGAGTCTGCTCTGAAAGTAGAGAATAAATACCTCATAAGTAATGACATCTGAGATGGAGTGTAGGAATTTCTACTCTCGCTATGGGTAAGGAATCATTTTAAAATCTACAGATTTACACAAACTCGTTAGTTAGCCAATTTTTCAAGCCATCGAGTATACAGTTCTGCATATTTTTGATTTGAAAATTTCCATTCTGTTGGGATTCGAATCTGTTACTTCCAACTACAAAGCATATACGCTGACTTCTTGACCACCCGAAAGAATAATAGCCAAAGCAGTTTTAATTATTTAAGAAAACATTAAAAAAATTTATGAGAAACAAAGTAAATATTGTAACGATAAATAAAAACAAAAATAACGAACGAATTCAAAAAAACACAAGGGCGCGAGAGTCTCCCAAGAGATTTAAGCAGAATCTCTTACAAAAATTTATATCACACCATCCATCTAAACTTACTCTCACTCGGGTGGAAAATATCAATAACCGAAGCAATTTCATTATGCATCAGCATTTTCTCCGTACTGGAAAGACTATTGGTAGGTTAGTTCTCCACTTTACTCAAATACTCATTTTATATAAATTATATATGACAAAATATTTTACTTATGACTTATGATTGGGTGTCAACTAAACGGTAGTTTATGATAATTTTTGCAGTAATCGAAACCAAATTAGTATTACATTGATTGCGTACAACTAAGTTGCTTAATGACTAGTTATAATGTGAATCTTGATACTTCTAATAATTTTCTATGCTCACATTATACCCTTAGACATTCTGTCACAATGGTTTAATAATCCTATAGAAAGATGGTATTATATTTAATATATAGACCCATTAATAAGGTCATCCCTCATCTATTGTCGATGTTCATTTCTAGCAATGGTATAATTGTGCTTAAATAAATCAATCGAATAAACTTGCAAACGAATTAGGCTGTTAGTTAGGAAACACGGGGCACAAAGGAAATGGCTACGTTTCAATCTCCTTTGATCAAATATGTTGAGTAATTATTATCTGGAATCTCCTTACAAAGTAACAAAATGATGAAACATCTTATACTCGTATATAAATGCACTGTGATCGTCAGCAATGTAATATTCGTTTATTTAAGATGGAATATAATCGTTTAAAATTTCATATAATTACAACATTTTTTTTTAAATCCATTAATATATTGTTTTTTTATATGCTGAATGCTTTAATTTATGGAAGTATATTTTTATTTACACATTGCATTTTAATGTTTAATAATATTTTATTAATAAGAATCTTGTTTTTGGATGTCGGCTTCGAAAGTTGTTGAAATAAATATTTTTTTAACTTCAACCGTGAAAAGAAAAAAGGACGTAACCCTCAATTTTCTAAAATAGCTTTTATTCGAAAGTCAGAATGTATATAGCTTAAAAGACGTTCTATCAAAATGAAATAGGCTGAAAATGCCGAATTTGTGTCTAAATGTGGCTTTTAAAATTGAGAAAATAGTGCCTTGTAAAATTTGCGACCAGGAAAAAAGGCTTCCATCCAGTCAACATTATTGATTTTTCTTAAATAACTTATTAAATTAATATCATATTGAGTAAATAAAACACCAGTTGTAGTCTTCACGCATTTCAAGGTTGTGCCTATGTAATGTTTTGACTTTGGCTCAAAATCATTAAATAAACGTTTTTGTGTAAGATTTATGGGTTACGTTGTTTTTCATTCCCACAGTTAATATAAATCTCTATAGTGCGAAGATTTCAGATACGGAGTATATAAATATTTACAATTAAAAAGTTGTATTGACAGATTTTTCGTTCCATCTATTAAATATCTGATATTGAATTTCTAGAATTTTAAATATCCATTTTCATACCAGTGAAATTTAAATCCATAACCTCCAGTATTAAAACTAGTAAATTTGCTTTCTGTACGCAAAGAGACGATTTGAATTGTATAGTAATAACTGAATAATGAAGGCTTTGATAAAAAATATAACTTAATGTAAGTGTAAGTAAGTTTGTGCTTTCTTCACAATTTTTTTCAGCAATATATCAAATAAGCTTTTTCTTTTTGAAAATATTCTAGAAAAAGCTAAACACTGAAGCCAGAATAACACAATAAATTCAAGAGCGGCTACTTTAGCGTACCGAATTATTATCTTTCACACCATCCGCTGAAGTGTTGAAAGTAGAATTATTATTTCAGCATGGAGATGGGGAAGGTGGCAGTATGGGCATGGGGAATGGGCTTTATGGGTTGAGATAGTTTGTCAGACAGGGTCCGCTAATGACGTACTCATGGTGGCTTGGATAACGACCGCTCTATTGTATTCCATGGTTTGGGGTAATTTATCTGAGGGAACGCACTCAATCAAACGATATGAAAAACTGGCGAGTGGTATGAGCTTTATGCTAGAAAGCCTTTGCGCTAAAATAAGGTATGGCCGACGCCAAAAGAAAGGCACAATGATAAGGCGAAACAAGAAAATTCCTAACGTACATGGAATTCGTATGATGAATTAATACGAAATAATTGGATTATAAACTAAATGTCATTGTTTAATAACAGCTTTTTCCAATTATATATATACCATGTTCGCCCACAGCATAAATTATATGAATCTACATAATGTGAAGATATTCACTCCAAAAGATGAATATGAAAAGACGCCTTGACAGATTATTTTTCGCGAGAATTGTTTGTTAGATAAATACTCAACCCAATAGGCAACCAGTTCTGCATTTTTAGATTTTCAAGATCCGACAGGGTATCGAGCCCGCATTCTTCGGATTGCTAGGCGCTGACGCTACCAACTACGCTACCAGGGAGATATATTTATACTGGTGATAATATCTTAACAACTCACATTGCACCGTATGAAAAGTGAAGCGTATTACTTGGTTTTATTTTATAAAAATATAATAAATTATATTTTTTATTTAGTTTATTAAAATATTTCATAATTTTTTATACTTATTTAACCACATACACTTAGAAAATGAAACTTGTGTATTTCAACATAAAGAATTAGTTTGTTATTTGAAATTTATAACGAGGATTAGTAGTTAGCCAATCATTCAACTACATATAAAACTAAGCAACTTGAATACATGGTTTTGGCTGTTGATTAAATTACAAACAAGTACTACCATCAAAGTAATACAAAAAATACACAATTCAAATTTGTATTTCAGATTATTCACCCGTTGAAAAAAGTGAATTGTTAATTTCGAGATATATTTTAAATAGAAGATTCATATGTATTATACTTCAGTTAAAAGTAGAAAGCTTTCTGTGATCGGTTCCACAATTTATCAGACCGTTCAGGCATTCCAACTTAGTTTCTAAGTACGATAACTCTTCAATAGTTACGAAAATATTACGGCTGGCATGATCGTTTATTTCCAAAAAAGCTCGATAGTAACAGAGTTTAGTTAGTTAGAATTGAAATCATGCACACTTTAGTGCACACCAACAAAGACTTTAAACTATGATCCGAATATCTCATCTTTTGAATTTTGAATCAATTAATAAACGCCTACTACAACTAGGCAAATTTTAGTTGTTTTTTTTTTGCTGATGCAGAAAATACCCTAATATACACGATAACTTCATTTCGTACTTGGCACGTCATATCCCTGACTTTTTATAATAGGAAATATACAAAGGAAATGTGGGCATTATCAAAATTATTCGTGGTGACTTTTTCCTCTCTGTATAATTAATTGGGTTGGTAGCATTTTTTGTTTGGGGTTAATAGTTTTCCTCACGACTCACACAAATCATTTTACGCACCATTATTGAGTCCCACTCATTTTTGTTCAGAATTACGTCTTTTATCTACAGTATATTTTTCAAGCTTAACGTCTTTAGTAAAATAAGAATGAGTCAAAAGATTTAACTTAAAATATTTATTTTAGCTGTTTTTAATTTAAACTTTGCCCACTACGATGTTTTTCAAATTTTTTTTTGATTTTTTACCATATATAAAAATAACTTCGCAACACTGAATTTTCAAACATATTTCCGTTATAATTTTTACAATGTGAATAGAATTGTCTGTTATAATTATTCTGCCAATAGTCATGCCAATGCGGTGAGCAATGGTGATGTTTAGCGAGATTGCCTCGGATATTGATATCTTCCACCTAGG
>JAGVSQ010015349.1:0-10190 GCA_022683975.1 Rhyacophila evoluta
TGGAGCATATGGATCCACACAGTATGAAGAAATCCACTCCGAAAGTGGAGTATACAGATCTCCACAATGTGAAGACGTCTGTACAGATTATTTTTCATGAGTATCGTTTGTCAAAAAATTACTCAACCCAATGGGCATTCAGTCCTGCATTTTCAGATTTTAAAAATCTAACCAGATGGGGAATCGCACCAGTATTCCCCGGATTGCTAGGCGCGCACGCTACCAACTACACCAACCGGGGAGGCATATATAAATAAAAATGTAAATGTTTGTTTATTCAAAATCTTAAAGCTCCGAAAGTTCTCAATCGATTGCTTTGCAATTTTGATACGACGTTGCATTTAAACACGCGCGTGTATTTATACATTATGCATACTATTATTAAGATGTCACACCTGTGACAGGTAAAAACATGTTGTTTTTTTTAAAGCCAGATTGAGGCACAGCAATACGTGGCCGGGTACAGTTAGTTGTTAATATAAAGCATATTTCTTTAGAAAATAAAACGACATCGTATTGATTATTAATACAATATTAAGAAGGAGTAAAAACTAACAAAAATTATATCACAAACATCGCTTATTTTCAAATAAAATTATCCATGTCGCACTTAAGACTGATATTTAAAAAACACACATAGATCTTTATTTCATACTTATTACATATCATGATATATATGTGTATGTCGCCAAACAATGAGACTTAGTTTTGCAGAATAAAATAATTTGTCCATAACCAATTTGATCTTCATAAATTATTTTTAAATTGGAAAGTATTTTACATACGGTTTTTGTAATATAATGGAAACCGAAATATCTATCGATATGTCGTTTTCTCAACGGAACATTTATGACTATGGATTGAAAAGTTTCTTTTTTCTTTCTTTGAATTTTCATTTCTTTGAATGTTGATTTAAGCCTTAAATTTTGTTTATTTTTATACGGTTAAGGCATCGGGTTGTGAGTTGAGGGGGTTAAAAGCGAAAACGGCACTGTTCATATCAGAATCTATAAAGTGAGTCGTTCGTGTTGTATCATTTTTTAACACATTAATGTCCGAATCAATTTATAAAATATCTATAACATTTTATTTAAGTTCAATTATAATTGTTATAATAAGTATTATAGTTAGAATACTGTCATCGAGTTTATTTTATTTTTCCCGATATGTCTTTGGTGGACAGTGGTGATTATGCTTTTAACTCAGTTCATTTTTAAAAGAAAAAATGAAATTAGTTACCTTTTCAATAGATTGTACACGAAAAAATAGGTTTTCTGATATCCTCAAACCGTTTTAGCTTTTATTCCACTGATTTTTTTGTTGCACATTAGATTTATACATCAAATTATGTATATATTTTAGTTGTTAGTTCATGACTAGTGTCTTTAGTATTTGACAAACTTCAAAAGTATTCTTTTATGATGAAAAGGTTGAGAATTACTCATTTAGTACCTCAGAAAAGTTGAAGATTTTCTTTATTCCAGGCTGAGTGGTAGTTATATTATAAAATGTTGATTCGTATACAAACATTTAATTCTCCGTAAAAAAAAGTGCTAACAATTATTATGGAACAATGTTATTTTGACATCTATTAATGTATTCGTATTTACTATGATAATATTATGTTGCATTTACGCAGAATAATTTAAAGATTGTATGGAATAGTTCAATGGTGCTTGAAGGACTGCTGAAAGATGTCACAATACTTCCCACAAGGATTGATGAACCGGCACAGAACAGTTCCTTTTCAGAATCCTAGAATCCGAGCGATTATATGGATCATATTGGTCTACACAGTATTAAGATATCCACTCCAAAAGTGGAGTATATGGATTCCTGCAATATTTAGATGTTTTGACAGATTACTTTTCACAACAAGTGTTTATCAGATAACTGATCAACCCGATGGGCATCTGTATTATAGGGCAATATTGTATTATCTTTAAGCATATGTACTAACTAGGTGTATTTTTTTTATCAATATATTGTACGTTCTATTTGAAAAAAAAAACTAATAGAAAACGGATGTTCTTAGCATTTTTGTTATCATGATCAACGATGTATCGTCGTTCAGAGGTTAAAATATTTAGATGCCTTGATTGCTGAGTGAAATAGCACATACGGCTGTAAATAGCTAGGTTCTAGAGGAAATGGTTTCAAATCCAGTATGTTAAAATGTTTTAGTGTGTATTCAAATCCAGGACATGCTTTCATAATGTTGGGAATCTATGCCTTGCTCATAAATCTTTAGTTGCTGTCAATTTTGGGATTCATATGATGAAATGTCGTGATTTTATTGCACGGAAACTTGGCCGCCTTGTTGAACTATTTAAAATTTAAATAAAATCATTTTTGTGAATAAAGGAAAGCACGTACTCAAATGTTGTTCATGTATATATTATAGGTCCTCCAGGGGTCGAAAATGAATATATTTCCAACATGAATACTGATCGATGAATGAATCAATTTTTCTAGGTGACCCCGAATGTGTAAATTTAGAAAAGATCACGTTCTTCATAATATGCATAGCCAGCATTATTTTTCTAGGAATCGTGACTTAGAATGCATTCCTTTAGTATGAAACTAAATAATAGGTTTATTGTCTGTGATCTTTGGACGCATATGTTTTATTATAGTATTGTGATATAGACAATCGTCTCCGCGGCAGTGTAAAGGTTAGCGTTCTCACCTAGCAATCCGGAGAGTGCGGGTTCAATTTACACATCAGTCGGATTAAAAAAAATCCAAAACTGCACGACTGAATACCTATTAGGCTGTTGAGCAATTGAGCAATTGTCAGACAAATAATTCTCGTGAAAAATAATCTGTTCAGACATTTTTGCATTACGGAGATCCATACACTTCACTTTCAGAGTGGATATCCTCACACTGATCGATATGTTCACTAAGTCATTTCTCTTATCGATCGAGTGTGATATAGATAGACGTAGCGTTTAACATCGACAGAAAGGAAAAACGACGGAACCCACGCGGAATAAATTTTACAGGAGGCACAAAAAACGAATATTCAATGATTTGGAGCAAAGTCAAATTATTAAATAAATACAACGTTGAAGTACACGAAGACTAAACATGGTTTTTATTTACGTAATCAGATGTTAATCAAGTTATTCAAGAAAAATCAATACAATCGATTATGTGTAAATTCTTTTTCCTCGTTGGAAATTTCACAGACCTTCCTTTATTTGAAATTTAAAAGTTTAATTTAAATACTAATTTGGAATATGCAGCTTACATCTTTTTGATAGAATGTGTATTCAACTATATACATTGTGATTATCGAAAAAAAGCTATTTTATAAAACTGAGAACGGGAGATCGCTATATGTATTATTATTTTACTTTGGACTGAAAAAAAATAAGATAAATTAATTCAGCGTCGCTAAAACTGGTTGTCACACGTGCTGCGGATGCCTCCGGAGTGCCTGAATTCTGCGAGTTTCTTCTTCTAACCAGTAGGAGTCTAGCATACCGGGAGACCTTTGGCTACTACCCACAGGATACATATTATTTAATTATTTTTGTCACACATAGCCTTAGCCTAAGATCTCCAAATTAATCAAGGCAAATGATTAAGAAGAAAGACTATCGAAATTCAGGTGAAGGCTTTTATTAATAATGCGTTGGACATAATTTGAATGACCGTGCATCTCGGGGAGTGCTTATAAATACTAATTCATCATTTAAAAACAGCAATTCAAAATAATATAGTCCTGTTTAATAAGTGTCTTGTAAATATTGTATATCAACTGGAGAAAGGCAAAAAGACGTAGCCCTCACTTTTTTCAAAATAACTTTTTTCAAATATCACATATATTATGCATACAACTTAATACACGTATTAAATGGATGCAAGCTGCCACTGCCGAATTAGTATCTCAATTTAGTATTTAAGTTTAAAAATGAGGGATTTGATGGATTTTCGACTGGGAAAAAGTTTTTCATCTCATCAATTTTGTTGTTTTCTTAAATAACTTGTTAAATTAATACCAGCTTGGGTAAATAAAACACTAGTACTAAGTCGTCATGTATTGCGTATATTTAATATATGGTCTTTGGTCCAAAATCATTAAAAAAACGTGCCTCCTGTAAAAAAAAATATCTGTAGGTTACGTCCTTTTGCCTTGCTACAGTCGATATAATGCTGTCCTCTGAAGCCGTCACTTATTCATACACATATATTATGCGGCTATTTTTTTATTGATATGATGAATTTTCGATTTCAGTCGATTTGATAATTAAAAGAAAAATAATAAAAAGTAAGGAATATGTTTTCTTATGCAGAAAAACGAAGATCTTACTAAATTAGTTTTAATTAGATGAATAAAAAATAAAGGATATTTATTGAACTAGTCAGTAGCGTGCCTAGTAGAAAGCGTAAGAGTATTATATACTATGGCGATTATTCTCGGTGCCTTTTTTGTAGGAACCAAAATTGTTTTTTAGGTTACAACATGGCTTGAATATTTTCAATAAAAAAGTAATTTAAATTTAAAACAATTCTAAATTATTTAAGAATGGTAAACTTCCATATGTGAGATCACTGTTAGCGACCCGGATTTCGTCTTACGGCATCTTCAGGCTACATTATATGTGAGCAGTGAGCATTAGCTGATCATTCAATAATGGATGATTCAATAGCTGCGCTTGATTGATCTCCAAAATATCTTGATAGAACAGTTTGTGTTCCCCTGTATTTATATGTAATAGCTTAATTATATTATATAGATTCTGGAATTAAGCTGTTATTATGTTATATGTTTGCTCACTGCTCACATATAATATAGCCTGTAGATGGAAGTTTACCAGTTTTAAATAATTTAGAATTTAAAATCAATTTCCATCAAGCACCATCAGTCAAAAATATTAATTATATATGGACTTACTGTATTTGTTTGTGTTTCTTTTTGCATATACTAGTCATAAATCGATTTACCGATCTGAATGTGAAGTAAGTATAACGATGTCTAGAGTGTTAAAACTTCAACTTACGAAATATGCTATATAGATCTTCGCTATGTAAGGATATGGTTTGACAGATTTTTTTTCACGAGGATTGTTTCATTCGATGAACATCCGGTCATACATCTTTGGATTTTTTTAAAGCCACAAGTTGGTTAAATTCACGCCCGCAAGCTCCACTTATAAAGTATGCATACTAACCTCTTGGATATTATTATGTCCATAGATTGAAAAAACTGCGTCTTATATTAAAACGACTTATGTAAATTATGTTTTAATTTAGGTGCTTTAAGAAACATAGAAGGCTTTACTAAACTTTGCGGTCTAGCATGAAGAAACGGGGAATGCAATAATATCATTTTGACAAAATTTGTAGACGTAATTTAAAAACTACGATTTATAGAACGAATGAAGTTTTTCTAATACGTTTTCGTATTACAATATTTTAGCCTGTTGGCTGAATATTTTGCGCACGGTACTGTGTATTTGCCAGACTAATAAAAGCGACTGGCTGATTGAAAGTCGTAAACTCCTCATGGAAAAAAATAATAAATCCCACAAAAAATCGCACTCAATTAAATTGAGTCTTGAAAAGTCTGCTTTCTTAATTGATATTTAACGTTAATTTAAATGATTAAAAAGAATATATAGGAACGGTAGGTTTGACGGCGAAAACTAAGAGCTAAATATCCTGACATTCTGTCATATCGTGTCTCGTGTAACATGCCTGATAATTATTATTAATGTACCAGTCTATTCAAACGGGGCTTTCTGTTTCAAAACTAAATTTTAAAATAATTCTTAATTTAAAATCTCAATAGACACCTTCGTTCGATTGTTTTTATTCAGCTGTCAATATTCGACCGTTTTGGAATGATAGACTAAATTAAAACATAACCTCACTTTTTAAATATGATTTAAGCAGTGGCAATATTAAATCCTTAAGAAAGACTCAAACTAATCCGTTTATTATTAGGTAAGTCGACCGGATTTTGAAGATATGAAAGTTTGTTGAATGATTAAATACTTCGCGATAATATAATGTTATTGACAACAATTAAGGCAATGTATGCATACGGTATCCACGAAATTACAGTCATTGGCTATAAAGTATTTTTTTTAAACTCAAGAATAAATATTTAAAATTTGTTTCTATAAACCAAATATTCTATATTTAACACATGAGCTCTAAAATATACTGGGCTCTAAAGAAAGATGCTTCCTAGAAAATATTCTAATGTTCACTTTGTGCACCGTGCAAAGGCGCCATTGACATATATCGTCGTCAATATTGCAGGAAAACGTAACTTGATTTAAGTCACTTTATAAAGTAAAGATTTATTTTTTACAATCTCTCGTATCATTAGCACATTTTTGTATTCACATTTATGTTTATAAAACGTGAGTAAATTATTTTTTAATGTAAAAATGGGCCAATAAAACAAGAGATTGCAACATAAATAAAAAAAATACTTTATAAAGTGACTTAAACCATAAAATCAAACTACGTGGTCCTGCAATATTGGCAACGATATAAGAAAAATGACAAATATTCGCCAGCATGTTATACATGTAACAATATTTGGACAATGAAAAAAGTATACTAGTAGTAAATAGACTACAAGTTTCAAAGTCTGCACGTTATAAATGAGTGAACATATATTAAAAAGTGGTTCAAAAGACTCGCAGTAATAAAAATGTATAAATTATCGTTGACACGACGAAAACACTTTTGAAAATAAAGCCCAGTCACAACCCAATCATAAGGGTCACGTTACCCACTTTTGTTTGGATCGCGGTTCAATTACGCTAAAATTAATTTGATGGTGACCGACTGGCTACAATTTCTGCGTATTTCGATCGCGCTGCTGTTCTCGTATCCAAAATGGCTGTCGCATAGAATTCGCAGACAAACCTAATAAAATGAATTAATTTTTATTTAAATTATTAATACAATAGAACCATGACATAACGGATTATTGCGAGTGGGAGGGCATCCCTTAAACCCGAAATCAATCATTTTAAAGTAGGTTTTACGAATGTTTTGCTATGAATGAATTTCTTGCTATATTCACATCGATTCTTATTTACCGAGATCATAACTTCATCTGTTATTTCAATTAAGTCATGATGTGATATCAAGCATCATTTTCTTCGGTTACATCTTCTGCAGTATTATTCTGTTTCGTCATACAGACATCTTTAACTTTGAACACTTCTAAATGTATGACTGCATTTTGGTGATCAAACAAATTCTTCTAACCATTTTCCGATATTTTCACTTTCACTCTTTAACACATATTCGATCCACCATCACCATATCCAAAGTTTTGTTATTTCGAGTTTCTACTGTACTAAGCATAGTTTCGTTGTTTTATTCTTACGTTATTGTTTTGTTCTTCAGGTCGAATGCACAATAAACAATTAGTACTAGTAATAAGGTTTATGTTAAAATTTTCCGTGATAGCGCAAATTCTGAATGCTTAGACCAGAGCTTCCCAAACTGTGGGCCGCAGGACTCCTGCTAGGGGGCCGCAAATTTTTTCGATTTTTTTTTGCTTGCTGAATGTAATTGAATGTTATTTGGAACATCTCGTTTTGTTTCACTAGTAGAATCCAATCCATTGAAATAGTATATTAATTTATTTTTCAGATTATTTATGATTTAGGAAGTCGTAGAACTAAGAAGTTTAGGAAGATTGGCTTAGACGCAAATATAGACCGATCTTTATTAGCAGTTTTCACTGAATCAAGAATGACGATATATTTTTGTTTAGCTGTCAAAGAGTTAAATATGTATATCGATTGTGGAAAAAAAGGACGTTATCATTAATTTTTCAAAATAGCCTTTATTCGATGGTCAGAATGTATTCAACTTAATACACGTTCTACCAAAAGGATATAAGCTGAAAATGCCGAATTAGGGCCTAAATTTAGCTTTTAGTTTGAAAAAAGGATGGTCCATGAAATTAACGATTAAGAAAAAGGGCTTCCAACCAATCAATTTTAACGGTTTTTCTTAAATAACTTATTAAACGAATATCAAATTGAGTAAATAAAACAATTAGTCTTTATGCATTTAAATGTTTTAGCTTTGGCTCAAAATCATCAAATAAACGTTTTTTGTGCCTCCTGTAAAAATTGTTCTATGTGAGTTACGTCCGATTTCCTTTCAGCAGTTGATATTTATTTGTTTTTATTGTGCAAACGCTGTGTGTATTATTCGCTGGTAAATATTTGGTAACTCTAGATTCTTACGTAATAATTAATATTACTTTAAACACGACCATCTTTATATAAATGACTTAGATTTACGTTTATTAAACAGAATATGACTTCAGACAATAACAACAATGCTTAAAACAGTAATAAGTATCGTGGGAAGGTCTTCAATCCATTATCAATTACATATACTTATCATCGTGGTAAGTATGCCATCAACGCTGTTCAGTGTCCAGGGTTATACTGAAAGTGTAGATAACACCGTTGTTACACACAATACGGTACATAGTTAAATAAGATATTAATTTTATCATACTGACAGTACAGTTAAACCAAGATATAATTGACTTAGGATATGACGGATAAAATATTCATAAATAAATAAAAATGCGAATATAGGGAAATGATTGGAAGAATTTGTTTGGTGACTGAGATCTGGACATAGGTTGGCAATGTGACGCTGGGTATCATGTCATGGCTGAAAATGAAAAAGCAAATGAAGTTATGGTCTTGGAAAACGAGGATAGAAGTGAAGATACAGAGGAAATAATAAACCTACAAACAAACTTATCAATGATATGATCATACCTCGACAATTTCATAGTATCTATTGAATATTCGTCAGATAACGAAATTGTATAATGTAATTTTGTACAAAATCGACTGTACAAAAAAAAGGACGTAACCCTCAATTTTTTAAAATAGCTTTTATTCGATAATTACAATGCATACAGTTTAATATACGTGTTATCAAAAGGATGTAAGCTAAACATGCCGAAATGGCTTCTAAATTTAACTTTGAAGTTTGAAAAAACGATGGCCTGTGAAATTTGCGACCAATAAAAAAGGCATTCTCCTAATCAATTTTGTTTATTTTTCTTAAAGAACTTGTTAAATTAATATCATACTGAGTTGATAAAACACCAGTTTTAGTGTTTGTGCACTTCAAGGTTATGTCTATCAAATGTTTTCACTTTGGCCCAAAATCATTATATAGACGTTTTTTGTGCCCCCTGTAAAAGAAATTCTATGTCGATTACGTCGTTTTTACTTTCCACAGTCGATATATAGCTATTTTTTTTTAATTTTAGGGAGTTGATACAACAGAATTCAAAAGTGCAAAAAAAATTGATTCATTTCTTGTAACTTCACTGACCATGTTTTGTACCGTTTATTTTTTTAAGTAAAAAATGCAATTAAAAAAGCTAGTTTTATAAAACAGACTCTCATATTTAACTGATTTAATTTGAAAAAATTCACCAATAAATTCATTGATAAAACATTGGCTTCAAATTGATATACTTCTAATACATTATGATGCGTTTATTTTGAAGGCATTTTAAATACATTTTATCGGAGATTTACATTGTTGCCATATTTTCTCGGCGATGATTTTTTCATTCTAATAAACTTTAAATAACAAATAAATAAGATATAAATGTGTATTTGCTTAATTGCCACCTCCAGTCAGCTGATAGACTATATCGGGTCAAATTAAAATTAATCTAGAAATGACATTTGCACTGAGAAGAACATACTTTTTCCAAAATAAATTGAACGTTTATTTTAACTCCTACCGCCGCCACTGTATTTTTACGTCAGTTATAAAGGCGTATCTTATGGCATAACGAACGTGTTATACTTTTTGAAGTGCTAGAGGTGTGCCAAGAGCAGTTTTCCAACGTATTGGTTGGAATATGGACGATTCATATTTTAATTAAAATCTAATAGTATTGACGTTTTAGACTACAAAGCTAGAAAATACATGTCAATCTGTCCGACAAACGGTCGAACTGATGTGAGAAGCTATTTTCTTTAAACTGATATATGAAGACACTCCTAAATGATGTGATGAGCCTCCTGTAATTTGCCATGCAATAAGGTAGAAGATTTCATGGTTCTCGCCCCATTCCATTCCAAATAGAAAATTCAAAATTCAAAATTATTTAAAACTGGTAAACTTCCATATGTGAGATCACTGTTAGC